>JAVJIF010016776.1:0-122081 GCA_038442645.1 Agave tequilana | reverse complement strand
AAGATGGAGAAGAAGACAGCGGGAGTAGTAGTTAGAGAGAAGAGGACGACGACGATGACGACAACAAAGAAAGGAGAAACCCCTGCAATCTTGAAGAGACTGCAAGGGGACATAAGTATCGGATTGGTGAACATAAAGAAGAAAATGACTCAATTGACTGGAAATCGATAGTGATGAAGAGCACTTCAGTCGTCGAATTCGAGCGTGTTTCAGATAATTTCGAGTGGAAGGGACTTGTTCCGGAGTGGATCGACGAGGAGGAGGAGAACGAGGGGCCTTCGTGCCCGGAGATCCCAATGCCGGACTACTCGCTGTACGAGGAGGTGGACGTGGTGGTGGCGAGGGTGCCGTGCAGGCGGCCGGCCACGGGGTGGGCCGGGGACGTGTTCCGGCTGCAGGTGCATTTTTCATTTTTCTCTTTTTTTTAGAATTACGATGCAGGTCACCCTCCAATTTATACACATGCATTCATCACTAGTTACCCTAATTAAAAAATCCAGTTCGACAGAAAAGAGATTGCACTTGGAACCTCTTCTGGGAGCGAGGGGTGTTACTGACAGGCTAACCCGCCCGTTTTTGTGGCGCAGGTGCATCTGATAGCCGCGAACATGGCTGCGAGGCGGGGGAGGAGGGATGAGAATGGAAGGTGAGGTTGGTGGGGAGAGCGAGTGTCGGCCGATGATGGAGGTTTTCGGTGCGATGACGTGGCGGGGAGGGAGGGGAGGTGGTGGGTGTTTGAGGTGGAGGGGGGTGAGGTTGGAGGAGAAGGTGGCATTGCCTGTTGGCTCATGCAAGTTGGCTCTGCCCTTGTGGCAAGAAGGTAAATTTCTCTTCTTCTTCCTCCTCCTCCTCTTATTCACAATTATAATTTTCAAAATTATTATGATTTTCTATAATTCAATTTCATCTTCATAATATGTTGTTTTGTGAATATTTGTGCTTGTTTGAAGATTAAAAGTCTTTATCATCTCAAAAAAAAAAAAAGTGGGGTAATAGTCTTCAAATGTGCTAATAGTTGTTGTGGTTAGGTGCTTGCTTGTAGACCCAAATAAGATAGATTTGAAAATAATCATGGTAGAAGTGGGCACATGAGGGCCAGCCCAATGGAGTTGTTGGGGATTATGGGTGGTAATAAACAAATAAAAACAAAATTAAATAATGTAGATTTTTCCATTGAAAAATGAAAGCAAGAGGAGAAAATGAGGGGCCCATGAAGATGATGGTGAGGTTTAGGTGGAGGGTCATGGGGTGTTTAGATGTGAGATAATTGAGTGGTGTCTTCTATGTGTTGTCTTTTTTCTTTTGGTAATGATTCAAGCACCCTCAAATATGAAACCTCAAAAGTGACTATTGTCTCTTCCCATTTATATCTTTATGCAAATAAACTCTGATGTTTTTTTTCACTGTAAAATTTGATTTAGTTAATAAGATAATTTGTTAATTCAATGTTTGACTTGCATCTTTTTTTTTAATATGGATCCAAATTCTTTTAAGGGTAAATTGCATTAAAAAAAACCTTATTGATCGATCATGTAACACTAGTACTCTTGAATTAGCAGAAAGACCCCCTCACTTAACGATTGGGGTAAAAAATTATTTTATATTTTTAATTTTACCTTCTCTTTTGCTGCTCTCTCGATCTTTTTTTAACTCTCTTATTCTCGCTACTTTCATTGAATATCTCTCTCCCTCCCTCCATCCCTCCCTCCCTCTCTATGTGTGTGTGTGTGTATGTGTGTGTATCTGTATCTCAGCCGCAAGCTGAGAGAACTCTCTCAGCTGGCGCTTCAATATGGTCGCAGTCCTAAAAAACTCATATATTCTCAGTGTAAAGTCGTAGTCCTCACAAAAAATTGCGACATGGTAGCTCCTCATTAAGATTTGTGGCTGAGATTCAGCCACGTCGCGCCAGCTGAGAGACTCTCTCTCAGCTGACGGCTGAGATACATTTTTCTGTATGTGTGTGTGTATTATAAAGTCTAGGTTAGTTGAAGTGCTGAACTAATTAGTACTATAAAATGGAAGTCTATCTAATAATATGATGTACTATAAGGGCGCATATGCATGTGAGGTGGATCCTCTGGCACCGAGAAAATGTCAAATGTCAAAGATAATTAGAGATTAAATTAATATGTCTGAAGATTCTAAGAACCTTAATTCCAATCATTTCATAGCCTAATCACCTAAGTCACTAATCACACAATAACTGGTCAAAAATCCCATATGTACAACCCAAAGAACAGTAGTAGTAGTACCAAAATCATTTGGTGCAATAAATTGTTATGAACCTTTTTATTTTTAATAGTAATTTCCACTCAACTCTTTGTCAATTTGAGAGATGATCCTAATTGCATCAATTGAATTGCGTGACCCAAGAATTGTCTTCATTCATCTGAAATCAATCCGAAATCAAAAATAATCTATGTTTCTAAGCTTCTTTCATCGTAAGATTTGAATTTATGCTTCATAGCTGACTCCATTGATGAGAAAAGACTTAAATGAGACGATATAATTGAAACATGTGCACGCAGGCACGAACGAGGAGTACGTCGTCTCCAGAATCGCCAACACGCCGATCGCCGCTGCTCGCCGTGAAGCCTACGCCACCGTCCTCCACTCCTCCGACAACTACGTTTGCGGCGCATCTCCCTCGCGCAGAGCATCGTCAAGACCGGCTCCACCCGCGACCTCGTCCTCCTCCACGACTCCTCCATCCCCCGACCGAAGCTCGACGCCCTGGCCGCCGCGGGCTGGAAACTCAAACTAATCACCCGCATCCGCAACCCCCACGCCCAGCAGTACTCCTACAACGAGTACAACTACAGCAAGTTCCGGCTATGGCAGCTCACATACTACCACAAGGTCATCTTCATCGACTCGGACATCATCGTCCTTCGCAACCTCGACCTCCTCTTCGTTTCCCCAGATCTCCGCGGTTGGCAACGATGGCGTCATCTTCAATTCCGGTATCATGGTCATCGAGCCGTCCAACTGCACGTTCAAACCCTAATGAAGCGCCGAAAGGACATAATATCGTAAACGGAGGTGACCAGGGGTACCTGAACGAAGTATTCGTGTGGTGGCACAGGCTGCCGAGGAGAGTGAATCCTGAAGAACTTCTGGTCGAACAAAAACGCTGAAATCGTGCGAAAAAACGCGCTGTTTTGGGTCCGATCCGCCTAAGCTCTACGCGATTCACTACCTCGGGCTCAAGCCATGGCTTTGCTACAGGCAGTATGACTGCAACTGGAACATCGAGGATCAGAAAGTGTATGCGAGTGATGTCGCGCATCGGAGGTGGTGGAAGCTGCACGATGAGATGGACGAGAGACTGAAAGGGTTCTGCGGTCTGTCGCAGGAGAGGAAGAAGCAGCTGGAGAACGACAGGAAGAACGCCGAGAGATTAGGGTTCAGGGACGGGCACTGGAGGATGAAGGTCGAGTGAAGTCAAAAAGAGAGAAAATTATGTGTCGGGAAAATTTTTGTTTGTGTTGCACATAGAAAAGTTCCATTCTTTTTCACAGATTTTGTTTGGGTGTTTACTTACTTTTGGACTAGAACATGGAGGTGTTAATTGGTTAAATTGTTTGCTCATCTGCTGATGAATATGAATGCAATGTTGATGATGATGATGATGTTCTTGAAAGCAGAGGCCAAATGAAAGGGAAGGCAAACAAGCTACTTGGATTAGGTGCACCAAATATGTTGCTTTTTTCACTCATCTAATCAAAAATATGCCTTTCTTGAATCACACAAAAAGATGAAGTGAAAAGTCTTGTCCCTTCCCTTTCAAATCCTAATATTTCTTTAAAACATGCAAAAATGTTCTTATTTTGGCTTTTGCTTGTAGTGCAAAATAATACAACTAGCATGTTTGTTTCTTTTCTTTTGGCGCGTCACATGAAAAAAAAAATGAATTTTAATTTTGAAATAATAGACTCTGAAGAAGCCATTTAAAGTAGTTATATGTGTTTATTATAGGATAAATTTAGCATTATTAAAGTAGACTCCCCCAGCAGGTCGAGCGTTTTTTTATGGGCCGAAAACTAACCTTTTCACGGTAGCAGTATTTTGTGCGTGCCTGATGAGTTTTCAACTTTGGCGGCTCTGATACTATATTTAAATCCTTGTCACTGCAACAAAACTCTACAGTTAAGGCGAGGGTTGAGGATTTTTATTTTAACAATTCTTTTAATGCCTTTTGATTGAGATTCTCACTATGATCACCAAATTGAAGGTACGGGTGTATAACAAGCCAAGATGCTCCTTCAGAGCCAGGTGCTTCAAAAGACATTTTGAGTCGAGCTTGGACTTAAAAATTTTAATCCTACTTGAATTTTGTAATGCTTGGATTGACACACACCCCAGTTGTAAAGGCTTGAATTGACCCCGAACCCTACACTCACACCTAAACTTTAATGGTATAATTTTGGAGATGAATATCTAGTGATTTTTTTTTTTTTTTTAATTTTGATGAATAATACAAGAATGTTTCCTTGTTGAACAATCCGACTCAATTACTAATTGACCATTCACCCAGCAATTATTAGCAAGGATTGGGCTTGGATTGGAAACTTCCACTTCTAACATTTTCTGGAATATTGGATTATATGGGTATTAAATTTCCTCAAATAATCTCATTTATTCTTATCCTTTTTCTTCTCTTCCTAGTGTTCTTTCACCAGAAGCAATCGCTATCACTGCCTCCATAGCTCTCAGCCATCACCACCACCACCACCACACCACCACCATGTCGACATCATTGCCACTGCAATCCTCCCCGACCTTCACCACCATCACTGTCATTGGCTATCATGCGACCATCACTGCCGACCGCCACCATGACACTGGACACCATCATCAACCATTGACCATCACATTCGCCATCGTGACCACCGACTTATGCCATCACCACCTGTCACCATTGTCACCATTGCCTACACCCGCTACAGCCACCGCCGACTGTCAGTTGCCCGTGTCACTACTTACCATCGCCAGTCGCCGCCCACAGTAGCCACCAAGGTCCACTGTTGCCAATCGTCGCCACCACTGCCTAGATGAAGCTGCCTCCACCCCGTCCCATCGCCACCATTATCACAAATGCCATCACCAGTGCTGGTCATCCTCGTCACTTTCATCACTTCTTTCACTGCTACTATCCTCGCACCACAAATGAGATGAATAGATGCTATCCATTTTCTATTTGAAGTTCTTTGAAACTCCGGATCACTCTCATACACCATATCTCTACTGAAGCCTGAGATTGTCATTTTTCATGTATTTTGTTTCTAACAAAGCAAAAATCTCCTTCCTAGGCTGAAAATGGTGAAGAAGACCCAGCCGCACCAAGAGGCTGGCATCAGAGAAGAAGATATCATCCCTCTTCAACGATTTGAACGGCGACGCAAGAATCGGTTTGGTGAACATCAATGAACCTGAGACAATCAACGTTATACAAAACAATGTGGCAACCCTACGAGGGGGTGAATAGGATTTGCAATCAATTTACAACAATTTATACACAATTTTGATTGGATGAAACAATATAACTATAATAACAAGTAAATCAATAACAATGCAATAGCTATAAGCAATTAACATAGAGAGAGAGAGAGAGAGAGAGAGAGAGAGAGAGAGAGAGAGAGAGAGAGCAATGAGAGTAGACACAGATATATAGTACTTCGCCCACCAACCGACCTACTTACTACCTAGAGGCTACTTCTCAAGAATTTCAAACAGTATTCTATTGGTTGCTTCTTTTCCAAGTAAAAGCTTAGACCTCACACCAACTTTCTTTCTAGATAGAAGTCTAAACCTCTAGAATTGCTTCCTTTGAGGATAGAAGTATAGACCTTACACCAACCAACTTCCCAAGTGATTGAATTTCACACAAGTTTTCACAAGTTGGATTTGTTCTCTTTTGGATGGAGGTGATACGACAAGATATAGAGGCTAAAGGTCTTAATGAATGCATATTGCTCGATAGGAATGAGTGGAGAAAGTTGATCCATGTGCCCGATTCGGCGTAATGTAGCCTACCCAAATACTTGGGACAAATGGCTTAGTTGTTGTTCTATTTGTTCTCTAATAAGATGAGAACTACTTAAGCACAAATCACAAAGAAAAATTACAACTATGACGCTCTAATAGTAAAGACGAGTCAAGATCAAGTTTAACTTGGCACTATGAATCTAAATGCATAAAAATCAAGACAAAAAGTTGAATTTAGAATCTATAGGAACTTTGGAAGTGATTGAGAGAGAGGAATAGAACTGTAAGACAATTTCTCAATCAAAATCTTTAAAGCACAAGTGAATCACTCTCCAAAATCTTTGAATAAAATGAAGAATAAGCTTGTAAAAAAAAAAAAAATTTGCTCAAGATCACTTTGAGTGATTTTGATTTTCAAAAGTTGTTGAAAGAATAGTACAAACTTGTATTATAAAGTGTGAGAAGATAGAGTCAAATGAAAAGAAATTCAGCCCCAAAATTCAAGTTAAAATCCTCTCACAATTCGAATCTGCACTCTTTCGGTCAACCGTTGAACAACACAGGTCAATCTGTTTCCTCAAATACCTTCAACCCAAGTCAAAACACATGCTCAGCGGTCGACTAGCGGTTGATCCGTGGGCAAACAGTAAAAGTTCAATGGTCACCTGTTTTTTGTACAGTTGGTTGACTTGTCTTTTGAGCCAAATAAAAATTTAAAAGTATTTTCAAACTTGGCAAAAATCAGATCAAATTGCGATCGCTCGCAAAAAATCCAAAACTTAATTTCTGTTGTTGGGTGGTCGACCTGGCAGCTGAAATGAGCAAAACAGAGAATGGGGTTGGCGCTCTGGCATCAGCGACGAAGAGGTAGGACGCTAGGCGGTCGATCCGAGTCCAACCAGAGAACGCTGAGCTCTGGTGGACGAATCGGCGGATGCTTGATACAATGTATATCACCGACAGCGCAAATGATATAGACAGGTGTCAGGTGTTAGCATGGTAGATGATAGGTATCAAGTAAGAGCATGTCAAGTGTTAATATATCAAGTGTGTACTTGGCAAGTGATAAAATAATAGCTGAGCACAATCATGCAGAGCTGAGCAAGCTGGAGCGAAGCTAATGTACAACACTAAATGCTATCACGCTCGGCGTGGTTACCACTCGCAGCGTAGCTAGACACACGTGTCGCAATAAGCGTATGAACGCTATACTACTACTCACGGGAAGCCATGCTCACGGGGTAATTACACTCGAACGGAGTAAGCGGTAAAGTGTTGACGCTAGGTCCGCCTACCAAGCGTAGCATAGAGAAAACCCAAAGGACTTTAAACCTCAAAAGTTGTACCCAGTGGTTAGGGTACCTGTAGAGAAAGTGTTAGTTTCAGACACAAACACATAAGACAAACAAGTCGATCCGACGAAGCGGAAAAGCCAAGAGGAAAGCGAGAACACTCGCCTAAGTCTTTAGAAAACACAGTGAAAACCCCGATCTCCGGAATCCAGGTAATCAACGCATTAGTGCGTTAGAGAGAAAGTGATAGAGAGACGAGGAAATCAAGAGAGAGAGAGAGAATGAGAGAGAGGAGAGAGAAAGTGAGAGCTAGAGAGAGAAGTCCATAGAGAGAGAGTGTACAGGGAGAGAGAGTATGTACAGGGGGACGCGGGTTTGAGCGTGAGACGCGGGGGTCGCAGACGCGGGGTTCGCGTTGCATAAATGCCCGCAAACGCAGGGTTCGAGACCCGCGTTCAAGTCAGGACACGAGGAGAACGCGAACGCGGACCTGGGTTCCGCGTCGCGTTAACACGAGAAGAACACAGACGCGGGCATGGGCTCCGCGTTGCGTCGATACAGGAACGCGAAGGCCGCGTTAAGGAATTGCTTGGACGCAGGAGGTAAAATCCGCGTCTAGCAATCAACAGAGAGAAAGAGAGAGAGAGACAGGAAAGAGGGAGAGTGAGACGCAGGTTTTGGGAGGAAAATCAGAGAAGAAAAGGAAAATGAAAATAAAAGGAAAGAAAGAAAGAAGGAAAAGAAAGAAAGAAGGAAAGGAAAGAAGAGAAGGGAAGGGGGTGGTAGCCGGCCATGGCCGGTGGTCGCCGGCGGCGGCCGGAGATGGCCGGAAGTGGCCGGAGATGGCCGGCCAAAAACCCAAGCCCAAGCTAAAGAGGGTGCGAGTCTAGCTCATTTTGGATTTTCGAATTTTGAAAACGATGTTTCGGAGAGCGACGAGTTGGCTAGGATGGAAGAGCTCGCCGAGGAGGAGAACTTGGTGTGGTTGGTGGTGGCTAAGGTGGAGTATATGGTGGTGAAGATGGTGGAGAAGGTGGTGGTGGATATGGGTTATTTGGTGGAAAAGAAGAGGAAGAAGAAGGTGGTGAAGATGGTGTTGTGGTTGTTGGGATGGAGGAGGAGATGGAGGAGAAAAGATGGTGGAATTGGTGGTGGAAATGGAGGGGAGAGGTGGAGCATGGCCGGCCAAAGGAGGGAGCAAGATGGCTCTTTGGGCTGCTGCCGTTTGCAGGAAACAAAGAAGGAGAAGAAGAAATAATGAAAGAGAGAGAAGAATGTAAAGAGGGTGTATATATATAAAAGGGTTTGGAGATTATAATAAGTTTGCCATCAACCAATGGGACTTGCGTCCCTTGCTAATTAAAATTGCTGCGTCCCCAAAAAGTAGGATCCGCGTCTAGGCAAAAGAGAGCCAGACGCGAAAATAAAAGCCGCGTCCAGGAGTAAAAACGTGAGATTTGTGTTTGCCAGAAAAGACAAAAAAGCATGGTTTAGAATTTTAATTTGACGTTTGACTTCAGAATTTTTATTTTGAAAATGGGATTGAATTTCTGAAAACCGATTTCACTAAAAATCTTTAAATAATATTTATTATTTTTGAGAATTTTTGGGAAGCTTTCCAAGCTACTTCATTTTTTAGACTTTTCCGGAGTTTTCGGTATTTTCCCAGATACCGGAATTTTATCCAGATATTTTACTTTTCTCTTTTTCCATTTTTCTCTCTCCTCGCTAGACGCGAGTTTCACCAACCTGGATTCAACATTTAATGCAGGGATGCTCTCCATACTGCATTTAATGCTTGTCATGTAAGGTCAATTCTGAACCATGCTTTTTTGTCTTTTCTGGCAAACGCAAATCTCGCGTCTTTACTCCTGGACGCGGCTTTTATTTTCGCGTCTGGCTCTCTTTTGCCTAGACGCGGATCCTACTTTTGGGGACGCAGCAATTTTAATTGGCAAGGGACGCAAGTCCCATTGGTTGATGGCAAACTTGTTATAATCTCCAAACCCTTTTATATATATACACCCCTCTTTACATTCTTCTCTCTCTTTCATTATTTCTTCTTCTCCTTCTTTGTTTCCTGCAAACAGCAGCAGCCCAAAGAGCCATCTTGCTCCCTCCTTTGGCCGGCCATGCTCCACCTCTCCCCTCCATTTCCACCACCAATTCCACCATCTTTTTCTCCTCCATCTCCTCCTCCATCCCAACAACAACAACAACCACAACACCATCTTCACCACCTTCTTCTTCCTCTTCTTTTCCACCAAATAACCCATATCCACCACCACCATCTCCACCATCTCCACCACCATATACTCCACCTTAGCCACCACCAACCACACCAAGTTCTCCTCCTCGGCGAGCTCTTCCATCCTAGCCAACTCGTCGCTCTCCGAAACATCGTTTTCAAAATTTCGAAAATCCAAAATGAGCTAGACTTGCACCCTCTTTAGCTTGGGCTTGGGTTTTTGGCCGGCCACTTCCGGCCATCTCCGCTGCCCCCGGCGACCACCGGCCATGGCCGGCTACCACCCCCTTCCCTTCTCTTCTTTCCTTTCCTTCTTTCTTTCTTTTCCTTCTTTCTTTCTTTCCTTTCTTTTTCCTTTCCTTTTCTTTCATTTTCCTTTTCTTCTCTGATTTTCCTCCCAAAACTTGCATCCCACTCTCCCTCTTTCCCTGTCTCTCTCTTTCTCTCTGTTGATTGCTAGACGCGGATTTTACCTCCTGCGTCCAAGCAATTCCTTAACGCGGCCTTCGCGTTCCTGTATCGACGCAACACGGAGCCCATGCCCGCGTCTGTGTTCTTCTCGTGTTAACGCGACGCGGAACCCAGGTCCGCGTTCGCGTTCTCCTCGTGTCCTGACTTGAACGCGAGTCTCGAACCCTACGTTTGTGGGCATTTATGCAACGCGAACCCCGCGTCTGCGACCCCCGCGTCTCACTCTCAAACCGCGTCCCCCTGTACATACTCTCTCTCCCTGTACACTCTCTCTCTCCATGGACTTCTCTCTCTAGCTCTCACTTTCTCTCTCCTCTCTCTCATTCTCTTTCTCTCTCTTGATTTCCTCCTCTCTCTATCACTTTCTCTCTAACGCACTAACGCGTTGATTACCTGGATTCCGGAGATCGGGGATTTCACTGTGTTTTCTAAAGACTTAGGCGAGTGTTCTCGCTTTCCTCTTGGCTTTTCCGCTTCGTCGGATCGACTTGGTTGTCTTATGTTTGTGTCTGAAACTAACACTTTCTCTGTAGGTACCCTAACCACTGGGTACAACCTTTGAGGTTTAAAGTCCTTTGGGCTTTCTCTATGCTACGCCTGGTAGGCGGACCTAGCGTCAACACTTTACCGCTTACTCCGTTCGAGTGTAATTACCCCGTGAGCATGGCTTCCCGTGAGTAGTAGGATAGCGTTCATACGCTTATTGCGACACGTGTGTCTAGCTACGCTACGAGTAGTAACCACGCCGAGCGTGATAGCATTTAGTGTTGTACATTAGCTTCGCTCCAGCTTGCTCAGCTCTGCTTGATTGTGCTCAGTTATTATTTTATCACTTGCCAAGTACACACTTGATATATTAACACTTGACATGCTCTTACTTGATACCTATCATCTACGATGCTAACACCTGACACCTGTCTATATCACTTGTCAACTGATGTGTCATCACCTGACACCCGACTTGCTACTTGACACTTGCTTCTTACTATGACATGACTTATCACTTGCCTCTTGAAAATATTAATACTTGACCTGTGATTATCACATTTACGGGAATACTATACTTGTTATCATGTATTACATACAGTGACTTGAATCTTGTACATGTTATCCTGTATTATACTTATACAGTGACCTGAATTTATAGTACTCATGTACTCCTGAACTCCTGATCCTGTCTTGCACCTGCTATTCCCGTAAATTGATAATTACCTAATAAATCATAAAAAGGAACAACTTGCATCGGGTCGGGGGAAACTTGCGGCTATCAATATATGTTCGTGTTTACAGTGGTACTAGGTATGTTGTGCAACTAAAACTCCCGGTCTGACCTGTGGGCCTCCAGGCGACCGAGGGGAGTGCTGGCTCCCTCATTCTTGGTACCATCTTGATAAGGGCATTCTATAAGACCCTCCTGTACGCCTTGCGGCTGGTTCCGAGCACCAGTAACAGAACGTCCTGGACCGTGGTCCCGGGCATGCACGGGACCCACTGTAAACATTGTTCGTTGATACCCCCGTTGGTTTCCAATAACAACCTTGCTTTACTTAGATGTGGATATATGTGCGCTGGGACGCTAGTTCACATATCTAGACATCGGGGTAAGACGAGTATAATAATAATAAAAGGTGCCAGCTTTGAATCTGTGGTATGTCTTGCCATGTTTGCTTGTATCGGATTTTACTTCGGATTTCCGATTTTATGATTATTATACTATACCTGTTCATGTCCTGCTTTCTATTTGTATTTTATTCCATTAGTCTCTTACTCTTATCTAATCATACTATGAGTCTTCCCTGCTTGATATCATTTGCTGTATATCTACTTGCTCATGTATGCTTGTGCCTACGACACGATTTTCATGTTTATGATCCAGATTTATCGATACACGTGTGCTTATCTATACTCGCCATCTGGCTTTCGCATCACCACTCGCCGGGGAGTTCTGACTCCTCTGGATCCTCATGTCCAGGTCATGGAGCTTGGAGCATGTGGATTCTCTCAGTTACTGATCAGAGTGGCGCAGCGGTAGCGTGGGTCTTCAGCAGACCGTCCAGAGCCCCATCCTTCCAAGCCCCCTGCTCGGCTCTAGAGTTTTCCTGTTGTGACTCTGAGCCTCCATTTGTACTATTCATACATGTATATCACCTTGTATTCTCGCATTTGCGCTGTCGGTGATGTAATATTATTGTAATATTTATCACTTCCTGTGATAACTTTGTAACTGTACTCATGTGTTGGAATGTATAATGCACCACGTGCTTCCGTACTCTGATTCTTGCCTGTACTGATGCTTAGCTTATATACATGAGGGTATTTCTGACCTGCGTATATACGTCGCAGTAACGTCTCCGTACCCGCCGGATCGGGGCGTTACAGAAGCTCTGCCCGATCCGCAACCCGCAAGCCAAGAAAAGCAACTACAATGAATACAACAAGCTCCGGTTGTGGCAGCTTGCCGACTACCACAAGTCTTTGTAGACACCGACCTCCACAGCATCGACTTCCTCTTCCAACTCCCCGAAATCTCGGCTGTCAGCAACAGCGACCCCATATTCAACTCCGGCGTCATGGTGATCGAGCCTTCGAACTGCACGTTTAAAATGGTGACGGGGCTTCGCCAAGACATCATCTCCCATATAACAGCGGTTACCAGGGGTTTTTAAACGAGGTGTTCCCTTGGTGACACCGGTTGTCAAGAGGGTCAATTTCATGACCTCGTCGTCAAACAAGACAGCGGAGCTGCTAAAGAACTACTACTTTAGTTCGTATCCATTGAAGGTCTACGAGAAACATTACCTCGGATTCAAGTCGTGGGCTTGTTTCCGGGACTACGACTGCAACTGGAATCGGTTGGGGCTGAGGATCTGCGCAAATGATGCGGCGCACTGGAGGTGATAGACAACAAGCTGAAGGGGCTCTGCGTGCTTTCGAGGAAGAGGAAGGAAAGCTTGGAGAGGGACAGGGAGAAGGCTGAGAAGCTGAGGTTTGAGGACGAGCACTGGAAGTTGACAACATTGGATCCAAGAAAGAATGTGTAATGTAGCAAGCAGGCAGGCAGAAGTAGCAGAAAAAGAGAGTGATGATTGTAAATGTAATGGGTCAACAGTTTACCAAACAGAAGTTCAAGCTTGGCCTCAGCACAGCAGTCTTCGCCAACAATCATCTCGACCCTCCTTGCACATTGAAATCATTTCGTCCTCAAATGATTGAAGCACCATCATTGCAGGAAACAACAGCTCTGTTGCGCGCGTGACAACAACCTCTCTGAGGAATCCGCCCACCAGGCGGAGACTGATGCAGCCGGAGACGTATCCAACACGACAAGAACAGAGAAACAATAGAGAAAAGCAATCAACACAGTATTTAACGAGGTTCGGCAACGTGCCTACGTCCTCGGGGCAAGGGGGAGAGATTTTATTGATTCAACAATCAATAAAAACTAATACAGAGGGATTTTTCAGAAGATTCTTAGGGATACAATACATGAGGGCTCTAGCCCTTATTTATAGTCACAGAGTCTCTAGATTTAAGAAAACCCAGATTGAATTCGATTCCATCTAGAAAAGGAATCCGAATCCCAAAAGGCAGTAGAAAATGCGTCTGTCGGTCGACCGGCCGGTCGACCGACCCATGCCACGGTCGACCGCGCCAGTCGACCAGACCCAACCGAGAGCTAAGGCCTGTCAGTCGGTCGACGGGCCAGTCGATCGCTCTCTGCCACGGTCGACCGGACGGGTCGACCATGATGATCCTGTGCACGCCGGTCGACCGGGCGGTCGACCAGGAGCACAATCTGACCTGCTCAATGCGCCGTTTCTTGCTCCTTTGATTTCCGATCTCTGTGCTAACTTCCTCTACTCCTCTATCTCCTCTCTCCCTACAATTCTCCACCTCGGTGAAGATTTTTCAAATCTGAGCCGATCTCCAACGAACTCCAGTCTATCACCTGGCGAAATCGACACACGATCTCGGCGAAATCGACACACGATCTCGGCTTGAGCGCTCCGGACGAAATCGACACACGATCTCGGCTTGGCCCGCTATCAACCGAAATGCACCATACATGCGTTCCCATCACTTCACCTTAGGTGAACTTCCATACATGCCGATCACCGAACGTGTCTCTCACTCAGCAACTTCATGACCTCACGAAGAACTCATCATGAGTCAATACTGACTCTCCAACTGACCGGCTCTATCCAGTCTACATGTCTTCAGCTGACGGTCCAACCAAGTCCGAGTAGAGCACACAGAACACCATCATCGGCTTCAACAAACTGGATGCACACCTCTCCTATGCAAGCTCAACTGTCTTCTCACCAGAAAATCAATTGTTCATCGAGATCACAATGCTTCACCTCTACGTGAAGTCCAACTCTTCACCTCTACGTGAAGTCCCAATCTACTTCTCGAGAACCCAAACAGCTTCATATGGGTTGCATCACCAAATGTGGTTGCGCCTTTACGGCTGCCTACGTACCTTGCCCAAAGGATCAAGCCAACCGTAGTTCATTGAAATGAGCTCCATCAAGTTCAAGCACTTGTACCTAAAGCTTCAGCAGCGAACCTATCTGGCTGAGTCATATGAACCTCCTCACGACCATCATGGAGAACAACGGCCTTTAACTTTAACTTGTCGCAATCACAAGCTTGAGATTCATGCTTCTTTACCCACGAGCGTGGTTTTACCTTGGTTCCAATGGCTGCAAACAACTCGACATTCTCATCAATGTCTTCAACCTGTTCAGTATCAACCCTGGCTACATGATCTCCACCCGGTGTCACATCCGGTGAAGTCTTCACTGATACCGAACCAACTGGAGATGGTGGAGTAGCATCAACCTCCACCCGCTGCGATACTTCCTTGGTCTTCGTCCTCTCCATCTGCTGAGAAACGGTAGACTTCAACACTGAAGTCTCATCAAACATGACATGCCGACTCAACACGATCTTCTTGTTTTCGGGATCCCCTAACCTGTAGCCTTTCATATTTCTGTTGACACCCAAAAACACAAACTTCTTTACTCGCGGATTCACCTTGCCATCTTTGGCACTGAAGTAGGTCGGACTTCCAAATTCCCGCAGCAAACCATCATCTTGAGCAGCTTTCCCAGACCAAATTTCCAATGGAGTTTTACCTCCTATCGCAGTCGATCCATTTATGAGATGGCTAGCATACACAATCGCCTCAGCCCAAAACGATTTGTCTAATCTTGCATTAGACAACAAGCACCGAACCTTCTCCAGAAAGGAACAGTTTACTTCCTTAGCCAACCCATGTATACCTTTTGTGAAGTGAGTACCAAAACCAGTGTTCTGGCCAAATCGTAGGAATTGGTTCATGTATCTTTCAACATTACCAATCTGTAGCTCCTTGATCTTCCTACATGTCTGCTTCTTCATTCTTCCTTTCCACTTCACCAACATATTTAGGGCTTCATACCTTTGTCTCAAGGGACATATCCAACAATGCCTAGATAAATTATCAATAAAAGAGACAAAGTACCTGTGACCTCCAAGCGATGCAGTCTTAGCAGGTCCCCAAACGCTTACGTGAACACAATCAAGAAGACCTTCTGAGCGGTGAGTATTGGTGCTGAATTTTACCTTCTTCTTGTCCAGAACGTTGTGTTCACCCTCCAAGTTGCAGGTAGCAGCACCTTCCAATGATCCCTTCTTTGCAGGAGATTGCAAAGACTTTTCACCTCCTTGTCCGACCTTCACCTGCCAGACCTTTGTGCAAACATCGTCTGAAGAGCTAGAAGTCTCCACCTAACCTGTAACTGTACTACCCTTCAAGTAGTAAAGATTTCCCCGGCGGACGCCCTTCATAACCATCATTGAACCTTTGGTCATCTTGAGAACACCATCTCGTATAGATACCACAAGGCTCAATGCTTCCAAAGCACCAACAGAGATAAGATTCCTTTTGAGTTGAGGTACATACCTCACTTCCTTCAATTCTCGTACTATCCCATCTTCCATCTTGATACAGACTGTACCCATCCCTTCTATATTACACGGATGATCATCACCCATGATCGTGTAACATCCATCTAGCTTCTCAAAACTAGAAAACCAGGCCCTGTTTGGGCACACATGATAGGTGACTCCGATATCTAAGATCCACTCAGCATTATCTGAGTAATCAACAGTAGGAGTAGTAACAGAGAGAGAATATCGATGAGTCTGAATCCGATCCATCCGCCTGTGCGAGATTCGCCTCGGTGTTTGACTCCATCTTCTTACCTTTGGCCTTCGGGCAATCAACTTTCTAGTGCCCTAGCTCCTTGCACAAGGCGCACTGATTCCTCTTCAGATCTCTGAAGCCTGATCTGGACTTTGATCTTCCCTGATCATCTCTTCCCTTCCTATTGGAACTCCTACCTCTTATCGCCAATGCCTCTGCTGTTGTGTTCCCCGAAGAAGACAGTCAGTTCTATCTCCTTACTTCATAACTCACAAGAGTAGTAGACACCTCGTTGTAGTTAAGAGATTTTCTTCCATTGATCAATGTAAGAGTAAAGGTCTCATACTCTTCCCTAAGAAGAGAATTCAATAGTATTACCGCCTTATCCTCTTCATTGGTCTCCACATCCACATTAACTAGATCTGTAAGAAGCTTCTGTAGCGATTCAAGTGTTCATTGATGAAGCATCCTCTTTGCATCTGAAAACTATAAAGCTTACTCTTCAACTGCAATCGCGATTCTATGCTTTTCATCAGATACTTCTTCTCCAGGATCTCCCACAGCTGCCTCGCAGATGTCTCATGCAACACATGATACTTGATGTCTTGTGTCAGACAAGACCTGATCAAGCCACACGCCGTACGGTTCATCTTGTCCCAATCTTCTTCTGTCGTTGATGCGCGCTTCTTCTCCAACCGTAGAGTGTCTTCGAGGTTTGATGTCGTCAGCGCATCCCTCACCTCACACCTCCACATACCGAAGTTGTTCGTGCCGTTGAACTTTACCACATCAATCCTCAGCGGATGTGAATTCATGGATGTACCTTCTCCAACCATCTTCTTAACTGATTCCTCAAAGCAATGCGGAAACAAACGAAGTTAGATAAACAAACTGGATAAAGATAAGATCTTTACCTCCACGCGAAACCCTCGAAAGAGTTTCCGAAGCAATCTACTCTTCCAAATTGATTCCTCGAGCAATCTACTCGTTGTTTTGAGATCGACACACGATCCCACAAACAGTCCCAATGCCGCTCCGAGATCGACACACGATCTCCGCCAAACAACAACTGATGCCCTTGGAATCAACACACGATCCCACGACTAACCTGGGATGCTCTGATACCAATTGTTCCGCGCACGACAACAGCCTCTCTGAGGAATCCGCCCACTAGGCGGAGACTGATGCAGCCGGAGACGTACCCAACACGACAAGAACAGAGAAACAATAGAGAAAAGCAATCAACACAGTATTTAACGAGGTTCGGCAACGTGCCACGTCCCCGGGGCAAGGGAGAGAGAGATTCTATTGATTCAACAATCAATACAAACTAATACAGAGGGAATTTTTCAGGAGATTCTTAGGGATACAATACATGAGTGCTCTAACTTCTATTTATAGCCACAGACTCCCTGGATTTAAGGAAACCCAGATTGAATTCGATCCCATATAGAAAAGGAATCCGAATCCCAAACGGCAGCAGAAAACGCGTCTGTCGGTCGACCGGACCCAACCGAGAGCTAAGGCCTGTCAGTCGGTCGACCGGGCCGGTCGACCGCTCTCTGCCACGGTCGACCGGGCGGTCGACCATGATGATCCTGTGCACGTCGTGCACGCCGGTCGACCGGGCGATCGACCGGCCTTCTCCACCGGTCAACCGCCCCGGTCGACCGGGAGCACAATCTGGCCTGCTCAATGCGTCGTTTCTTACTCCTTTGATTTCCGATCTCTGTGCTAACTTCCTCTACTCCTCTATCTCCTCTCTCCCTACAAGCTCTGGTGGCTGAAGAGTCATAGGACATACTATCTAATTACACGCACCCTGTTGACCTCCCAAAGAGTGCAAGCAACACCTATTTTTCTGTGAAATTCCAAGCAGTTCGGCAAATAAGGATCATTGAAGTAGGATTCATGTTAAGCAATATCCTGGGAGCATATGAGCAAAATAACTCACACACACAGGAGATTCAAATGCATTCCACTCTGAATCAGGCAAGCAGCACAGCACATGGAAGTGCACATTCCTAACTAGCTTCCAGCAACATAAACTGGAATGAGTCTAGCAGCAGCTTCACCAAGTTACTCAACCTCAAACAAGTGACTTGGATAAGCAAATAAACATAAGCCTCAGCTGAATCCCATCCAAACCATGCTAGGAGCTGAATTCAAATAACTTTTGTGCTCTCAAGCAACAAATGTTCACCGTTGATGCGCATTATTAGGAAAACCCTCCATACTAAACAACATTGCTAGCAATTGAGATTGGGATAGTTCTCCAAACCAGCAATGACAATGACCGAGCACAATGTAGAGTAAATGGGCATGGAACAAGTTTGTGCCAGTGCACATCGCCTTCAAATTGCTCTACACAAGAATTCCAATCTCCAGGTAACTCATATCGCTCTAATTAATTTAATCCATAGATTGTGAGGTTAAAAAACCACTCTCCTTCCCATTTAAATTACTAAACCATCACTCCACTGCCATTGCCCCTGAGTTTAGTGATCAAATAAGTAATAATTCATTGGTTGATTGTACCATTAACCATTTTTGTTTGTGTGAGGAGCCTATCATCATGATGAATCCGTTGACTTATTTTGCTGCCGGCGTTGCTGGATTGGACATAGGGCTTTCTTCTTATGGACCTTGAGTTGGTGAAGGTACTGCTCAAGGATAAACCACAGAAGCTGTTATGAGTGTAACTGGAATCAAAAGGGAAAGTACGAGGTGCTTTATTGCTTCCTCCTACATTTTGTGGAAGCTTTAACAATTTATGGACTGATTCTCCTAGTAGCACTTTTATTTGCAAATTATTTTGCTTGCTTTAATCCCTAGAATGAAAATGTAAAAAATTATGCAAGGTATGTTCTTCTTAGATAATCAAACCCCTCGTGTCTACACCTAGGAGTCGCAATTTTAACAGGACATGTTATCCAACCCAAAGTTGTCAGGTCAACCTGAATGAACCATACAGTAGTAAATGGGTCGGGTCTGACTAGGCTCATAAACGGATTATGATCCGTGAAAGAAATAAATATAGTGACATGTAATGCAAATTGCTAAGGCTTTCATGGTCGGATGACCTGAGTGAGCTTGTAGTCATATATTTCTGATCCTGTTTGAGCATATTTCCTTTTTCCTCCTAAAAACAAATCTTGTATATACCAAACTAATGTGGGCCCAACCAAGGAGTGTGGATTTGACCTCGCACATTACTAAACAGGTTAGCCAAGTCGGGGTCAAGTAATCCATTTATGGAAGGGTGGGTAAAGCTTGTAACCTAAATGGTTCAGTTGTCAGATCAAATTTAACTCAATGCGGAAGTAATTCCGACCCAACTCATTTATCAGCCATATATACAACTTGACAAGTCATTTATTACCTAAAGACAACGTCAGAGAGATAATACCAACAAAATTTTAAAGTATTTTCCGAAGATACTCTTTTGATAGTTCAAGAGAGTTTCATATTCCTCTCTCTCTCTCTTCCCTTTCCTCTCTTACCTAGTTTCATATTCTTCATTGTCATTTGTTTGATTGTTTCTATGAATTTTTTCAATATTTTACTCCTATGTTACCCCTACAATTATGTATTTGTTAAAATAATAACCTGGGAAGGACTGATTTAAAAGTGGATTTGCTCATTTTCTTCCTGCTTATGCTTAAAATTTTTGGAAGCTTTAACAATTTATGGATTCATTGTCCCAATAGCACTTTTATTTTGCAAATTATTTTGTTTATTTTAATACTAGAATGAAAAATGTAAAAAAGTATGCAAGGTATGTTCTTAGAGTAAATTGAAAATAACCAAAACCACGCGTCTACACCCAGAAGTGGCAATTTTAGCCCGGACATGTTTTCCAACCCAAAGTTGAGGTCAACCTGAATGAATCGTATAGTAAATGGGTCAGATCTATATAGGCTCCTAACAGATTATGGTCCGTGAAAGAAATAAATATAGTGACATGTAACACATTCAATGCAAATTGCTAAGGCTCTTATGGCCAGATGACATGAGTGAGTTTGTAGTCATAGATTCTACTCATGTTTTGAGCATATTCCCTTTTTACTCCTTGAGAAGAATTAGATTATAGAAATTAGAAAGTTAATCTCAGAGATCTGTCCTCTCAAGTATATATATACACGAAAGCTTAATCCTACTCCTATTCCTATGCTACTCTTAATACAACTCGTATAACACTCCTTATACAAATCATATTTTCTAACACTCCCAAAAATAAATCTTGTATATACCAAACTAGTGTGGACTGGGTCCGACCAATGAGTGCGGACTTGACTCACACATTACTAAAGAAGTTACCCAATTCGGGGTCGGGTAATCCATTTATGGCGGGGGTAAAGGCTTGTGACCCAAATGGTTTGGTTCGGTCACATATAACTGGGTAAGATCAAACTTAACCCGATTAATAAGTAACTCGACCCAACCCATTTCTCAGCCGCATCTACAGCCTGCAAAGTCATTTATTACCTCAACGACCACCTCGATGAGATATAACCAACAAAATTTTAAAGTAGTTTCCAAAAATACTCTTTTGATAGTTCAAGAGAGTTTCATACTCTTTATCTCTCTTGGCCCTCTTGTCTCAACTTTCTCCCTTTTCTCATCTTTACTCTCTTCTCTTTCTCATCCATCTGTGCTCTTTCTAGCTTCTTTTCTCTCTTCATGGTGTCTCTCCTCATTCTCTACTCTTATATCCCATCTCATCACCTTTCTCTTGTTGCTCTCTCTCTCTCTCTCTCTCTCTCTCTCTCTCTCTCTCTCTCTCTCTCTTTATTTCTATCCCCTCTCCTCTTTATGTTTTTGCTGTCCCATTTATGTATTCTTCCCTATCACCTTTCTTTCCTCTCTTCCTCTTTTTTTCTTGCCTTTTTCTCTTTGTTGTCCACCTCTTTTCTCTCATCTCTTCTCTCTCCCCCTTCATATCCTTCTACTAAAGAGAGCAGAGATGGGAGAGAGAATACAGAAGACATGCACGAAAAGGTCGATAGAAGCAAAAGGAAAGGAGAGAGAGAAGAGGGAAGAGAAGGGGTGTGGGGGGAACGGGGATTAGGATAACCCGATGGAGTATCAAATGCATCTTCAAAAAATTAGACAAAAGTTTTATTTTTAATAATGTTATCTCATGATGGGTCTCAAGCGGTAATAAACAACTTGAAGGGTGATAAGTACTTTTCAAGGTATAAATGATGGGGGTTACATGCAATTTACCCTTTTATTTAACTTATTGTCATTTGTTTGATTGTCTCTATGAATTATTTCAATATTTTACTCCTATGTTACTCCTACAATTATGTATTTGTTACAAACAATACCCTGGGGAGGACTGATCTGAAACAGGATTTGCTCATTTTCTTCTTGCTTATTCTTAAAATGTAAAGTGAAATCTTTACTTTTCTTTCAGGAATTGTTTATACTTTGAACAATGCAGATATTTTCCAAGAGGCAAGAAACTGAAGATCTAAATCAATAAGTATCTTATGAGAAGAAAGCAAAAAAAACTTTGTATTCTCTAGTTATAGAAATATATTTAAGCTACTCCAATTAAAACTAGGAAATTAAGAAAAAAGAAATTAATTAAAAAAGAGTCAGTCGAGTGATACCAAAAGAACTATCTTTTTGTTTACTTAGGTCACTAGGCATTCACTCGGAGTTTCGAGTTTAATACCAATATTTGTTGCTTCCTCCGCAGAGATCTCGCAGAAAACACTAAATTTCTTCACTGTCATGCAATGAAGAACCAAGTCTTGAACCTTGGGCTCCATTGTGATCAATATCTAATGCAGTAGAACGTTTGTCATTTAGAGTCCCTTTTCTCATCTTTACTCTCTTCTCTTTCTCATCCATCTGTGCTCTTTCTAGCTTCTTTTCTCTCTTCATAGTGTCTCTCCTCATTCTCTACTATCTTATATCCCATCTCATCACCTTTCTCTTGTTGCTCTCTCTCTCTCTCTCTCTCTCTCTCTCTCTCTCTCTCTCTTCTGTCTCTTTATTTCTATCCCCTCTCCTCTTTATGCTTTTGCTGTCCCATTTATGTATTCTTCCCCTCTCACCTTTCTTTCCTCTCTTCCTCTTTTTTTCTTGCCTTTTTCTCTTTGTTGTCCACCTCTTTTCTCTCATCTCTTCTCTCTCCCCCTTCATATCCTTCTACTAAAGAGAGCAGAGATGGGAGAGAGAATACAGAAGACATGCACGAAACGGTCGATAGAAGCAAAAGGAAAGAAGAGAGAGAAGAGGGAAGAGAAGGGGTGTGGGGGGAACGGGGATTAGGATAACCCGATGGAGTATCAAATGCATCTTCAAAAAATTAGACAAAAGTTTTATTTTTAATAATGTTATCTCATGATGGGTCTCAAGCGGTAATAAACAACTTGAAGGGTGAAAAGTACTTTTCAAGGTATAAATGCTGGGGGTTACATGCAATTTACCCTTTTATTTAACTCATTGTCATTTGTTTGATTGTCTCTATGAATTATTTCAATATTTTACTCCTATGTTACTCCTACAATTATGTATTTGTTACAAACAATACCCTGGGGAGGACTGATTTGAAACAGGATTTGCTCATTTTCTTCTTGCTTATTCTTAAAATGTAAAGTGAAAACTTTACTTTTCTTTCAGGAATTGTTTATACTTTGAACAATGCAGATATTTTCCAATAGGCAAGAAACTGAAGATCTAAATCAATAAGTATCTTATGAGAAGAGCAAAAAAAAACTTTGTATTCTCTAGTTATAGAAATATATTTAAGCTACTCCAATTAAAACTAGGAAATTAAGAAAAAAAGAAATTAATTAAAAAAGAGTCAGTCGAGTGATACCAAAAGAACTATCTTTTTGTTTACTTAGGTCGCTAGGCATTCACTCGGAGTTTCGAGTTTAATACCAATATTTGTTGCTTCCTCCGCAGAGATCTCGCAGAAAATACTAAATTTCTTCACTATCATGCAATGAAGAACCAAGTCTTGAATCTTGGCTCCATTGTGATCAACATATGATGCAGTAGAACGTTTGTCGTTTAGAGTCCAAGCAACTTCACTGCAGTAGGAGGATCTGCCAATAAATGACTGGTGTTTTGACCAGCCACAAATCTCAATTACTCACTTTCACTGCAAGTAATTATTCCCATCAAGTTTTTGCTCTGTAATCTTGCCGGAAACTATCTCAGAAATCATCGTCTGAGCCCGTCTCACACAACTTTGTCCAATAAAGTCAGCCATCATAAAACAGACGAACTTGAAAAAGAACCCTCCATAGAAAATAGACAATTCCTACACACTTCAAAAAAAATGCCACTGGCCTTATTTCATGTGCAGCTCAGTTCTGCAGTTCTGCAACTCAGAACAGCTCAGTTCTGCAAGTGCAACTCTGTTGGTAGACTCGGGTCAGTTGGCCGACTTGAGTCGGCGTGCCGTCGACTCGGGTCAGCGTCGTCAGCTCGGGTCAAGGTCGGGCCAGGTCGGCTTCGCGGCTTAAGGTCGGCTCGAGTCGGCTCCACAGCTAGGGTCGGCGCGATGGCTCGAGTCAACTGAGGGTCGGCTCCGCTCTGTGGCTCAGGTCAGCGCGATTGGCTCACGTCAGTGCCGACTATAACGGACGAGTCGAAGATGAATACGATGCAGAGAAGAATACAAAGATGAATGCGAGGCAACAAAGGCGGCGAGATGACGGGACAAAGATGAGGATGGCGATGACGTGAAGGCGGCGACAAAGACTAAGATGGAGATCTCTAGATTCAGGGTCCAAAGCCAACCGACCTTTGTCGTCGTTCTCTTTGAGATCAAACAGAAGAAGAGCATAGGAAGGGCGATGAGCACGATGGTGTAGTCTCTGGACAAAGACGATCGTGTAGGCGGCGACGTCGACGATGGCGGCGGCTGGGTGGAAGAGGAAACGGCGATGGCGGCGGTTGGGTTGGGTCTTCGTTCGTAGGTGAACACGATGAAGACGATGAACAATCATTTTTTTTATTGGAAAAAATAGTTGGATTAGGATTTTGGATTTTATTTGAGTGGCTCTGATACCATGTCAAAGTAGTATCATAGATTTGAAAGAGAGAGATGAGGTAAAGACCTCATACCCCTTGTCTATATATAATAACCAGTATACAGTGCATCCAGTCTCACAGGCAATTTGTGACTAAATTATATATACACAGTCTCTCAACAAGCAACAAATACAATAAATCTAAGCATGATGCTTAGTGTATTCTTTTCCTTTTTTTTTTTTTGCAAAGGGAGTGTTTATGTATTTCAAGAATAGATTGGACAGGTTGGACTTAATATATGTTAATGTATATACAGCAAAAAAAGTGCATATTCTCAATACTTGGAAATCTAAAAATTACAAAACTTAAAGAAAGATCATGGGGAGAGAGTGAGTTTTGTACTTCTTAAGAGAGGTGCGCAGGAGAGCACGAAGGGGAAATCTTCCTCTTATTATTCATTTTTCACAAGCAAAAATGATGATAACAAAGCAAATATCAAAAACCTTTAGGGTCAACTATAGGAATTCATTTTATTAATTCAACTTTTATCGGGGCTATTTCCTTTGTTACATAACAACTAATATATTCTTCTTACTGCATTAATTCATGATTATTTAAGTCTACTTCTCATCCTTGTCAATCCATGAACACATTCTTCCTAACCGACACACTTGTTGGTCTGCATTGCACATACGCCAACCATCTCAATTGATTATCCCACATATTATCCACAATTAAGGTTACCTTTAATCTTTTCCAGCTACTCCCATTTCTCATTCTAACTTTTAGCATATTGTTACTCATTCTAAATAATATCATCTTAGTTACCAACAGTTTGTGAACATCTTGTTTGTTAATTGCCCAACATTCTAACTAATGAAGTATGGTTGGACATGTAAATGTGTCACAACAACAACAACAATAAAGCCTTCAACCCAAACCTCTGCACTGAGCTACATGAACCTTTTTTTTCCTATCATTTCTTCAGGGACATTTCCTTGCTAAAGTTAACAACTATCATATTCCTTTTAATTGCCTCCTCGTTAATGTTAATTTAGGCCTACTGGTTCTCAATTAACTAATGTCATGTTTCTCCTCCTAACCATGCACTATTGGCCTTATAGCACATACCCTCACAACTGGAGCTCACTTGTCCAGCGCATGTGGCCGAGTGGTGGCATTGGGTTCGTTAAGAGCCTCCACAGGTCACCATTTCGAGCCCCTTCAATGATATATTTATAATATATTTAATTCCAGCCATCGTGGCCACTAGTCAGGTCCTGGGTTTGCTCTCCAGTGGTCGCCAGTTGAATCCCGGTGTGCAGTGGGTTTCCTAGCACAAAAAAAAAATAGAGCTCGCTTTAACTTCTTAGGAATGTCCAATTTCATGGGTATTTCTCAATCGCACAACTTCCAGGAAAAACCTATCTCCATTTTAGCCATCCCGTGTTGGTTCTATGAATATCACCATCCTTAATTGCAATAGTGCTTGATGGTGGACCCTAACTAGAAAAATCACTCTTATATTTTATTGATGATCAATCATTAAGCTACATTTTGTTCTCGTAGCTTTGCTAAACGTACAATCTGTATATTTCCATCTAGAATCTGAAACTTTTCTCCACCTTTCTACTTTAGAAATGGTCACTTTCCTACTCTGATCAACTTAATATAATATAATTAACACACAGAATGCACCACGAAATTCATCCTGGATATGCCAAGTAAGTGTATCCACAAGGTAAAGAGATGCACACTTAATGCCCGATCCTTGGTGTTAACTTATTGTGATAGAAAATGGTTGACTCTCTTATATGATGATTAATGATCGACCCTAACTAGTGAAAAATATGGCTCTTATATTTAAATTGGGCTGTTTTTCTCAAAACTCATAGTTTTCCAAATACCCCCCTAAACTTCTAAATCTCAAAATACTACCATAAAGAATTCTCAAAAATAAACTATCATCTGTTAGTCAGATGATAGAAGAGGGCAAACAAGAAATTAGTGACATGATATACACGGCAGACTAACACGTGATAGTTTTTTGAGAATTTGAGACTTCTTTATGATAGTATTTTGGGATTTTAAAAGTTCAAGATAATAATTTGGAAAACCATAGAAAATTACAGTAATTTTGAGAAAATTAGCCTATTTATTGATGATCAAGTTCATTATAGCCCCATTTTGGTCCAATTGTTTTGCTAAATATACAATCTATATAATTTTTTTTCATCCTATAGAGTCAAAATTATCTAGACTCCCCAGCTTCTCTCCACCTTTCTACTTTAGAAATAGTCCCTTACCTAGTCATCACTTTAATATCATATAATCAACGCATAGCATTAACCACGAAATTCATCCTAAATATGCCTAGTAACTTTATCCACAAGGTAAATGGATTAATGCATGATCCTTGGTATAAAGTTACGGTGATAAAGAATGGTTCTCTCCCTTCCAGTTGCTCTGACACTAGTCCCTACTTTACCATACATATCTTTAATCATGTCAATAAGAGACATTTCTTAACCCACTGCATTATCAGGACCCCTATCATAAATTCTTTTCCTAAATTACTAAAAACCATATGTAAATCACTACTCCTCTCTTTATCTCTCCATCAATCATCTTCGTAAATAAGTAGCATCCATGGTCAAACCTCCCTTGGTATAACATCATTGTTTCTACCCTTAATGCATGCTCAATTATTATTTCCCAGTGTTGCATTATAAGTTTGATTCCCTGTTAGTGGTGAGCCTCCTGTAGTATATACCAAATTGATTTTCAAACCATCATTTCTTTCTTTGCTACTCTTTCAGTTATTCTCCTGGTGTTGCATCATATCAGCTATAAGCTTACCACCAAGATAATTATTTATAAAACTTGAATATCTCTTTTCTTAAAATAGGTGTTAGTTACCAAAATGCTTCTCCTGCATTCATTATCCATTTCCTCAATTTTATAATTATATTAAAATTCTCAAACATGTTAATACTGTTTTCCGAAATAAACATAAACAATTTCAAATTCAATAGGATATCATCAAGAAGTACATCTCTCCCTATTTTCAGTTTCCATAGACGTCAAAACTTCATTAAGTCCAAGTTTTTAATTATTTTGATAATAGTTATAGCTCCCAAATCATTTGTTTCTACCATCATTTCATAGAGGCTAAAGGTCTTATTGAAGGCATGTTGCTCGATAAGAATGAGGGGAGAAAGCTGATCCATGTGCCAGACCCAGCATAATTCTCTTTTAATTCATGCAGCCTACCCCAAATACCTCGGATATATGGCTTAACTGTTGTTGTTGTTGTTGTTGTTGTTGTTGTATCATTTCATAATTGGTTTTCATTAATTTCTTCTTCCTTTACTAGGAATTTTTTATTTTCACTCTTTAGTACATTTAACTTACTCATAGATCTACTCCTTGTTCCTATAATTATAGGAAGCTTAAAATTATACTTCCTCACCTCCTTAGTTTCTAGTCCATTATATAAATTACCACAAGTACTAGATTAAGCCTCACCAACCACTTTCTTAGCTCCTCCTCAGCCAACTTATATTTATTAAAAAAATTATCATTTCAACAACATTGTCAATCTTTATTAAATGTTCTCATTTCTTTAAATTACCTTTTGCAATTCCTCACTCCATCGCTAGCTCTCATTATTGGCGATTTTAGTTTTGCTACTTTCTTGACACAACTAGACATATTATTCTATATAATATTAGTTTCGCCATCTATGTTCCAAGAACCTTCTGTTATCATTATCTTTAAAAGTCAATTTCCCACCATCATGTTCACTTAGTTCTTAGTTCTTAGTTTCTTATTTGTTATAGTCCTGTTCCATTTCTTTTCCTACAAATTTTGTATGTAGCATGAATCCTTCTATCACAAACTCGTGTTCATGTGAGACATGTTGAACTCCAACACTTCATGGACACTCCTCATATATGTTTTGGACACATTTTTTTTTGACATTTCTCAATTTTATAATATATTCTTAATTCTTGACACTTCTCAAACACTTCTAGAACACAATTTATGCTCGTTGAAAAACTTGTTTCATACTAATTGCGCATTATTTGAGATATGCATTTACCATACTTCATATGTTAAAAAGTGTACTTATTGGTTGGGGGGGGGGGGGATAAACTAGTAATCATATACAACAATGATAAATGTAAAATATGTTTCAAACATAAAAAGTGAGGCAAAGCCTATTTTCAATTCAATGTCATAAAAGTTTATAGTAAACATTAAATGTTATCCTATTGTTAGAATGTAGAAATGGGTGTGTATGTGTGTGCATTTCCATGTGTGGTTGTCTTCAGATATTTGCAGTTTTTAGGAGGAAATGTGTATGCATTTATGCACCCTCACCTTGTACACACACATTCTTTTAAATGTTTTGAGGTGTTTATATGTCTCATTGTCTTTGTCATGTCACGATGTCCATGTCTGTGTTCATCCTTCTAAGCAAATTTTCAATAATCAATTTGTGTCGTGTAGTGAAGTTTTGTCTCCCAGTATTACTTCATAATCTATGCATGCTAGCCAATCTACCTGTCATGTAAGGAGAAAATCTAGTTTGGTATTGTTTTGATCCACTTTTAATATATATCAAATATTCCTCTCATTCTAAAACATTAGATTCTGAGCACGTGCTACGCAAACAAAAGTAGAAAGTGTAAAATATAAGCTATTAAGAGCTTTTTTTCTTTAAAGGCTTTTTTCTCTTATTCTAATGAATTCTAAACTTAAATTGGGGGGGGGGGGGGGAGAAACTTTTCATCTTTTTGGGGGGTTAAGTATATATTTCTAATGAGGGAATCAAATAGGTCAGATTTAGTAGGATTTGTTGATTTTATTTGAATTCAGATTTGAATAGATTTGGTTAAGATTTAGATTTTATATGAATTAGATTTGGGTAGATTTGATTTTATAAATAATTATATGTATGGAGCACGTATTTTAGGCTATATATAGCCATGTATTGAATTTTGAAAAGAATGATGATTGGAGTAAAATTTTATTTTCATGTGAAACTTGTGTTGTTTTGATTTGACCTCATGTATTGAATCGAATCAGGCGGTGAAGCCAAGATCAGGATTGCGATCCGTATCATACCCTTTGCCTAAATCCTTGTTCTTCCTCAATTTCTCTAAAATTCCCACCACAGACTTTAATTTCCCTCCGTCCCACATCAATTTGGTATTAGAGTCGAAATTCATGTTTTCTTCTACAAAATCCTAGCCTCCACACAAAATAATTTCACAAAAATTTCAAACCCTAATTCTACAAATTTTCCCCAATTTTCTTCTCTTCTCTTTAGTTCAAAAAAATAAAAAAATAAAAAATCAAGCTTGTTCATCATCTCCCCCTATGCCTCCACTGCAACTTCATACCACCAAAATCCTAATCCAACTCTATCGTCACCTTTCCGTAGGCATAGACACCTCGTCTTCACCCCCACGATAGCATTGGCCCTCGCTGACGACGAGGCCGTCGCAGCCTTGTCGTGACCCCCACTCCACCATTGCAATCTTCCTTGCCTCCTTCCGATGAGCCAACACACTACGCCTTCTACCTACTCTTCCTCTGCCGACGACTCCCGAACACTCCCACGAGCTCGACGACATCACCGGAAGGCCGCCACCCACCCACCTTAGTGGCCTCGTCTTCGTCGTGCAATCACACCACCGCCGACTTCGCCGCCACTGAGATCCATCCACGAGATCTCACCGCCCTTGACGACTCTTGTTCGCCTCCCCATCCAACTCAGCCGCCTCAGATGACAGCCTCAGATCCCCGATGACCTTGCCGCCACCTTCAGTCTGTCGCCTTCTCCCTCTGCCTTCGCCATCTCTTCATCTTCGTCGTCGACGTCGCCAACCTCACCAAAAGCCTCGTCTCCTCATGACGTCGTCGCCGCCACCAGCCTGGGTTAAAGCCCTAACTGCAAGCGATTCGGAGAAAATCAGGTTTAAGCGAAATCGGGCTTAAGCGAAATCGGGTTCAAGTGAAATCGGGTTCAAGTGAAACTGTTTATAATCGGGTTCGGATCCACCTCAGTCCACCTGAACCAATTGGAGCTGACCCAAGCCGCTGCTGACATCATCGGCTTCTTGCTGACGTCAGTGGCTCCCTTGCTCACATCATCGGCTCCACGAGTCGATTGGCCTTTATTGGCTCAAACCGTGGCTCGACTGAGTCGCACTATTCAACTGAGCCGACTGAATACTCAGTTCAGAAGCAGCGTCCAATAACATTTGGAGTTCGTTTCAAGCCCATTTGGAGTCTGAATCGAGTCATGTCTGAATTATTGGATCCGCATCTGAGTCCCGGAGAAAAAAATTTCATAGCGCTCAGACAGCAGATCCGACCTCTACGAGCCTCTATTTAGTACCAATATTATTCCTACAACAGAAGATCAGCGTTTTAGGCCACATTTACAACCTGATCTGAGCCCAGTTCAAGTCGTTGACATTCTTGAGTAACTTTTGATTTTTATATACTGAATTTTCTCCATGAGCTTTTACTTTTGTGGTAGATATATACATATTGATGGTGATGAAAAGAAAGTTGAACGGCATATGTATGCAGCTATCCCGTATTTTCGGGGTTCTCATAATAATTTGAATATGAGAAATGAAAAAATTATCTTGAAGAATTCTTCAGTTATTTCACTCTGACATCTGAATAGAAGTGTCATTATGCCCAAATGAGGCTAGTTGAAGAAGCTTGTTGGTGATGGAAAGACAACCATAATTTTTATCGATGTTGGTTTGTTTTGCAAGACATACTTCGTACTTGGTAAGATATGCACCTTATTACAGTATCAGAACCTAAGATTGAACAAGAGTCAGAACCAGAGAGGCAATCAATTGTCGATTTTTTCATTGAGTGTCGGAAGACTATAGATGGCATCGAAAGATTGTAGAAGGTATGGTAGTAAAGGTTGACACAGATTCAGAGACTCCAGTCCTTTTCAAGACAGAAGTTGTTGAGGAGGCAGAACCAGAGCTAAAAGTTGTTAAAGATTCAGAACTAGAGCCAGAGTGGAAGAGTCGGACCAGAAATTGTTGCTGAGTTGATGCCACTGCAAGAAGAGATTTTCTCACAACTCATAAGAGTTGAAGAGCTTACTATTGATACTCTTGTTGATCTTCCAGCAGAGCTTACCCTGAAGCTATTTTCGCCAGCTATGATGTTTTCCTCGTTATCTCAGAGATCGCCTGATGTCTATGACTTATTGCTTATCTTTTCACAGGAGACAAGATCACAAGAGATTAGCCTATTCAAGGTAAAAAAATGCAGTAAGTTCAGTTTTCATCATGGATGATTCGCATATATCTACAACATGTGATTGACTCCACCTATCATCCTTCGCAACCTGCTTATCACGAAAGGCAGTTTCACCTCCACCACCTTGATTCAGCCATGACACACAGTGTTGATTCCCTAATCACCAGCTTGGCATGATTGAGGATGCGTGATGCGGTTCAGTTTCACCTGATCGTGTTTACCTTGTACCTACCACTACATTCATCGGGGATGAATATTTTCATGTCAGGAGAATGATGAGGGAATCAAACGGTTCAGATTTAGTAGAATTTGTTGATTTTATTTGAATTTAAATTTGAGTAGATTTGATTAAGATTTATAATTTATTTGAATTAGATTTGGTTAGATTTGATTTTATCAATAATTGCACGTATGATGCACATATTGTAGGTTATATATAGACATGTATTGAATTTTGAAAGAAATGATGATTTGATTAAAATTGTGTTTTCATGTAAAACTTGTGTTTTGATTTGATCTCATGGATTGAATCGAATCAGGCAGTGAAGCCAAGATCTGGGTTGTGATCCGTGATCATATCCTTTCCCAAATCCTTGTTCTTCCTCAATTCCACCAAAATCTCCACCACAAACCCTAACTTTCTATCTGTCCACATCATTTTCTCTCTACAATCAATGTTGCTTCTTTTATTTCAAAAATCATTTTTGAGATTGGGATCCTTAATAAATGGTGTTCTTTTTTTATTATTTTAAACTTCTTTTTGAGATAGGAATGTAGATATGGTGACTAGATTTTTTGCGTATGATAACTTTTTTTAATTTCACCTCATTTTTGGCATAGGGATGTGAGAGAAAGAGGGAGGGATAGAGAGAAATCTTGGTTTGTAATCATGAAGAGAGATAAAGTATCTTGATTCTCTAACTAATAAATGCAATTTTTTATTTGAAAATTTCTTTTACAATGTGGATATAGATGTATGGCTAAATTTTAAGATATGTTAAAAGTTTTTAAATGGATGGATATATTGTGTTGGACGTGACACGAACGTGAGTTAGAGTCAAATTAGACTTCCAATTAAAAGGGTTGTGTTTATAATAGTAGAGATGTATTTTCCATAATATGCTTATGTGACATTGCAAAATCAAAAAAATCAAGTTTTCCCATTTCATTTTATACCCTATACCCATCATCTCCATGCACCCTATCAAATTCCCTACTATATTTACTAACATGTACATTTAGTTCCCATACGGAGTTTTTCTCCATCGCAAATTCCCACAGCTAATTCATTCTTGTGATTTCAAAAATCCCTTTAAGATTTTCATGTAACGTGACATGGAGCATAAGATTAAACAGATTAACTGAATGTTCTCCTTATACAAGATATATTAATACTATTAGATCTCCTAATTGTTTTCTTTCTTATTTATAACCAAAATCTTCTTTTCATTGCATCTAGAAACTCATTAAAAAAAGTTCAATGCAACAAGAACAAAAGGATTTTCTGATCTCACAGAAACCCCAATTTCAGACTTTAGAATATAACTCTGAGAAGATTAGAGCGAGTCTCTCCTTTCCAAGTTTTGGATTAAGCAACTCGGGAGATTGCTTGCAACGCTCTACTTTCCCTAGGCTATAAGAAGCACGACTTGAAGATGAAGAAAATGGTATTATTTCTGATAGGGATTATTTTCATCTTTAACATATAATGTAAGCAAAGAAAATCAACTGAAACACACTCCTGCATGGTAAAACGCATACTCGTAATATATCCTGATTACCAGCTGAAATATAAGTTATTTGCAATCAGCAGCAATCCACTATAATAAAAATATGATTACAATATGATTATCACTAATTTCATATGATGGCCTCTAAGCAACAATACTCATGCTTTCTCTGGTATTCTTGTATAAAAACTACAGTTAGAAACAAAGATGAACATGAAAACAAGAGTCTCTAAGAACCAATCAGATTTCTTTCATAAATTAAAACTAAGATATAAATATAACTGTCATCTTACTTGAGAAAAGTTAACACCTCGACTATCCAGAAGCTTAGTTTTGATAGAATTCTGACAATCAAGGTATCTGGCAGAAACGATTCGCTGGAATGAATACAAATTGAAAGGCTATGTCAAGATAAATACCTTCTAAACAGAATAATATTAACCAAGTAGCTCCTCTTCAAACAAATGATGCTGTTGGATCTCATTAAATTAATAAAGGTGTTCCAAAATTCCAACATTTTGGTTAAGAGGATGATTTGTTTTTCATAAAATCTCAGAAATCTGCAGAAAGAAAAATAGGTCAGACACATTTGATCGATTGATATATAGACAAAGTGTTTCAAAATCTCACATTAATGGGCATCTCAGCAATGACAAGGCCACTACTCTCCTCAATACCCTTGAGGGTCACCACTTCGCCTCCGACAACCATGTTGATGACAATTCCATCTGCAACACAACATCATCATCATCATCCTATTTTTCTCTTGATATGTAAAACAATTGAATAGACCATATGGATGTAGAAGCAAATGCCCAAACAAGACCTGGAGCTAAACAGGTTGACATGCGCCTCAAGTATGTTTCCTGCAAGCAACTATGGACGTCAAAAAAAGCCAATCACAAAATAATTGGAAGTAAAAAAAACAGAGAGAGAGAGAGAGAGAGAGAGAGAGAGAGAGAGTTCTTCCCTTTTAGTTTTCTTATTGACCTTTTTCTTCTCCACTTTTTTAGGTTCACAATGGAATCTAATCCCCATTTTCATTGGGAAGGAATCAGCAGAATTGTACAAAATGCCTAAAAAAATTTGCACAATAAAAATTTTCACCAGCTTTCCTTGGAAGGACAAGCGTATACACATAGGCAATAAGAATATAATAACTCTGCTGTCTTCTATCATGGCTGACAAAAGTGTGGCATAAGACCTATCAACCGCTTTGGGTGAATAAGTTCTGACTCGTGTCAAGGCTAAGAAGGCCAAAAGTTCTGGTGAATGATGTGGATGCCATAACTCCATGACACCTACCATCTGAGTTGTCTGTCAAAAAGGTTTATTGCCCAGGTCTAGGACCCAACACGTGTTCTATCATCATCCTACTGCACCAGCTTGATACAATTGCCTTAGAAAGAGATCCCAGACTTCTTTTGCAATATCTTTGATGCTTTGCAATATCTTTGATGCTAGATATGTCCAATGCATAATAATCAGGGAAGTTGTTTAGCAAACACTGTGACAACCAGCCACAATGTTGCAGGCTATCCTAAGATGATGTCTAACCCTCGTTTCTCGATGTACTGTACAATGATTTGACCAACCCTGACAGTCCCATGATTTTTATTCAACTAAAGATGTCATTCGGGTGCTTGCTGAAGGGACATTTAAAATCAAGTGCTTCATCAATTCTTTGCTTGTGTCACACATGACATAAATTGTCACCTTGACATTTTCACTTGAATATCTTATCTCTTGAATGGATGGCATTCTTGCAAGTCAACCATGCAAGACTCTAATGATCCTGCTTTAAATTTCCATGCATGGCTAGCATATATGACATACTATGTTCCCTAATTATTAGAAATTTGTAAATTGGAATCATACATGCCTTTTCATCCTAGTAGATGCGTAAAAAGTAGGTAAAACCAATATATAACCGTCAGCATTTCATCTCATAAGGGTTCATTAATAAGCCAAGAACTAACAAGATGACAGTTTCACATCATAAAGAAAGCAAAAGAACTGACCTTGTTATTAACTTAAAAAAACAACTGCAACTTATATTAAGTCCATGATCTCAAAATGACAACAGTAATTAAACTAAAATACATAATGGACATTTAATGTTTCCTTTCACCTGTAAGTGCTACAAATATATGTAATTATCAAAAAAATAGGTTCAATGGACTGAAGTTCTAAAGTTAGGTAATATCTACTTGAAGATGAGTTAAACAAGGGACTAATACGCCAACATTTATGCATAGTTAGAACCAGATTCCTTCACCAATTACAGAGACAACTCTACTTCTTCAAGCAATGCACTTATTCTTGGCTCTTCTAGACAATTCATGTATTACCATATTAAACTCATAACACCAGAGTAAACACACTATGCATGCAGGAAAATTTTAAGAGGAATCGATTAGTTTCATGGGATCTGTAATCTCCTAGGGAAAAAAAGATGGAGTATTAGCACCATGATTTTCTATTCTGTCAGGATAATAGTTATATAAAAACCATAGGAACAATCCAATGAATCCAGAAGCAATACAAATCTTCTGGCATACCCCAGAAAACAAAAGGGAGGCAACTGAAAATTATAAGGTATCACATAAATAACTAGAAATTAAAAACCTGAATAGAAGCTAAACAAATTTTGATCAAGTCAAAATAGAAGTTTGCAGTTGCATGTCATTAGGATTCACTTGGCTAGATTTGTTTTGCACTATGAGAAATCTTATGTTTGTCCACTAAGAAGCAAGCAAAATAAATGAGCTTTCGGAATATATAAACACACCTTCTTGTTGGTAGCTCATAATTTATTAGAACGCGAGCAGACAAAGGTCCTTCTCCTGGGATAATGGAAGGCAGACACGCATCTGTTACAACTATCATAGAGGACTTGTGATCTGCATTTCCTGGTTCATTGCAATCCTCAGGGATGTTGATGTTCTGACTCCACTCCGAAGTTGATTGACGAAACCTTCCAAGATTGAAGCACGTTCAACTTCTGCCAGGTCACTGTACTGCATTTCTAAAGAAAAATAATAAGTTGCATACAACAACTAGTTGAAAGAATAAAATCGTATCAGATAAGAGCTTGAAACTCAATTAGGCATTACACAACTAAAATATATAAAGCATATTCAATAATTGCTTGAACAAAGAATAAGTTGCTTTAAATTACTCCTCTTCCCTATGTTTGGGAAAAACCACTGAAGAACCTTGGTGGTTCCTTAAGAATATGGTCACAGGGTTCATAAAAGGTCGCTGGTCAGACCGTCTGTACCAAACCATGGCATACAGATGGCATATAAAACTCAACAAAATTTTGTTATAAGAAGCAGATGACCTTAGCATGTAAAGCATGATACCCCTTCTCTCTTATATAATGAAAAGATTGAAGCCAGCTTTCAGAAAGCAACAATAAGAAGGGGGAAAAAATCCCCCTTGAGGAATAGCTGGTGCCTCATCAAGGTTTACACTCAGCTTGGAGCAACAACATGTCCATATATTTTCAATTTCAGAAGGCATGATCTACAGTAATTGAATATAAAGGTTATGTAAGCTGCATTTACTTTTGCTCTTTATGATCCTTTCTGTACCTGGATTAAGCCTTTGCTACGTTTACAATCCCTCCTCAACTATGAGGGCTTCGTTGATAATTTGCACATCATACAACAAGAAAAAGCTCTGTCAAACAAGCTACCAGGACAAATTGAAATAGATGGAAGAGTTTACTAAAAGTTATCCAATATCTCCTAACCAAAATAAATAAATAAATAAACTATTGACCTTGCCTTCGTATTACATAAGTTTCCAATCACATGATATACTTCAGACACACAAAACTCAAAATAATCTTTTCATTTTATTCACCCACTCTACCAGCCACTGGGAATTACATCCATCAGCTCTCAATCCTTGAAAATAATAAAGACCATGTCGCAAAACATAGATTCATCAGAACCCCTTTGGGATGAGTTTTATCATAGTCTAACTAGTCTAAAATCCATGGTGTAAAATCTCGGTATCGATATCTACCAATGGTTTTAGCATAGTTTGGAATCTTGGACGATTCTGAAGCGAGTCGGCCGGTTCATATCAAAAACAGCCGAGTCCGAGATAGAATTGGTAGTACTAAGGGCCTGTTTGTTTCCCCGCAAAACGCCGCAAAACCGCAAGTCGTAAAACTCTTTTCCATTTTCAGCTGTTTGTTTCGTTGCAAAACATTTCGCAAAATACAACTCTCATTTCCCACTTGCAGTTGCTACAGTTAAATTTGTGGTCATATAAATCTCACTTTTACACTCAAATTTTCCCACTTGCAACTGCTACAGTTAATTTTGTGGTCATGTAAATTCTACTTGTAATACATTCGTAGTGCCAAAGCAGTTACTTGATAATCAATATATAATTTAATATTATTAAATATTTAATATATTTAATATTTTTAATAGTGTTTAATTTCTTACCGAATTATTTTATACTGGTATTTTTTAGTTTTTTATTATTTTTAAGATTGTTTTAATATTTACTATTTTATTATTTTAATTTAATATATAATTTAATATTGTTATTTAATACTTTATTATTTATTAATATTTACACCAATTTTCTTAATATTTTATTTAAATTTAATATTTTATTAATATAACAATAATGTGTTTTAATATAAAATTATTATATATTTAATTTATATATTTCTTAATATAAATAATTACTTTATTAATATTATAATATACTTTAAAATTATATTAATATTTTATTATGTTAATATTGTAATAATTCATTATAATAATATCATAATAATATTTCATTATTAAATTTATAATTATATTTTACTTTGTTAATTTTATATTTTTATAATATTACAATATTATTATCATAAAATTTAATAATATAATAATCTTAAGTATTTTATAATATTATAATATTATAACTATATTTTATTAATTTTCTTAAGATTTTTTTAATATTTATCTTTTATTAGTATCCTTAAAATTTTATTCAGTTTCTTTAGATTTTCTTAAAATTTTATAATTACTTATTTAGTTAATATTGTAGTAATATTTTACTAATTTTACTAATATTTTATTAATATTATTGTTATAATAAAATATTAAGATTATTAATTTTTATCTCAAATTTATTAATACAATTTAATTTGTAATAGTAGATTTAATTTAATAGTATTTATAATATTTAAATTACTGCTACAGTTAATTTTGTGGTCAACTTTTTCACTTACACTTTTACATTACCAACCAAACACCGTAAAACACAATATACTTTATCATTTACACTTTCACTTTATCAACCAAACACCGTAAAACACAATATACTTTTCCATTTACACTCCACTTTATCAACCAAACACCGTAAAACACAATATATTTTCTCTGCTACAGTTCATTTTTTCCATTCTCATTTTACGACTTACGACTTGCGACGTTTTGCAACGAAACAAACAGGCCCTAAATCAAAACCGGATATATCAGTTTCGAATCGCCGATATAAAGTCACTATCGGCATATTGAGTTTGTATTGGTCGAAACGAACTGTATTTATTTTATTAGGCAACAAAGATCCAATAGGAAGTTTTATATTGATAAGCTAATGATTATCCTCTTGCTCCATTTATCAAAAAGGATAAAAAGGAAAGAAAAAAGGGAAAGAGAAAAGAAAGTAAAGATAATAAAAAGAAGTAGATTTATCAATTTCTCAATTTTTTCCTTCTTTTGCTAGCTAAACAACTCATATTTAATATTATTTGTTGCGAATTAACAAAAAGAAAAAAATGAAAAATAGAAAAAAAAAAGAGAAAAGAAATGAAAGAGAACAAAAAAGAAAGAACAAAAGCATATTTATCAATTTCTAAATTTTCCTTCCTCCTTTTGCTAGCGAAACAACTCATATTTAATATTTTGTAGCTGCAAAAAGGGAGAAAAATAAAAGGAAAGAAAAAAGAAAGAGAGACAATAATAAAGAAAGAAGAGAAGCAAATATATCAATTTCTCAATTTCTTCTTTTGCTTGCTACACAACTTATATTTAATATTTTGTGGCTGTGCTTTAACAAAAAGGAAAAAAAAAGGAGAGAAAATAAAAGGAAAGAGAAAGAAAGGAAAGACAACACAAAAGAAAAGAAGAGGAGATTTATCTCTCAATTTCTTCTATTGATAGCTAAGCAACTCATATGTAGTAGCATGTCAACTGTGATTTAACAGACAACGGAAAATAAAATGAGAGAACAAACATAAGAGAAAGAAAGGAAAGACAATGAAATCAATTTTTTTCCTTCTTTTGCTAGATAAACAATTCATTTTTTATAATTTACGTGTTGGCCTCTTTAATTCCAAATGTGCAAGCCATTTTTGTCCTCACCCACAAAATCAAAAGAAAACCCACATAACATATATGTTCCCAATGAAGGGAGTCATGTGACTAATTTCCAATAAGTATAATATTTTAAATCTAACTTTTAAAGTAAATTTTGCTTCAAGAAAAGAAACCATATGACCACATCTATCTTTCATAGGAAACAGCTATAACAGGCCAATAGCCTATGAAGGGAGTTGTGACTAATTTCCAGGAAGTATCATATTCTTAAATCTGGCTTTTAAACTCGGTTTGCATCAAAAAAAGAAGTCATACAACCACATCTATACTTCATAATATTTTAAATCATGCATGTACATGTATTTGTATTATTTAATTTGTGAGTTAGCATGTCCCGAAGGAGACAACTGACTAATCTCTCAAGAAGAGAATCATAAAACCACCCTTCAAGGAATAGAGCCTTGCCACTGTTAACTACATCTATGACTATCCCCGATTAAAAGAAAGTTATCATTTAAGAAAAGGATAAATAAGCATAAATAATGAATAAACAACATCTTTTATTTACAGTGTTATATAATATGTCGTGCATCCGCGTTATTGAGACAGAGAGGAGAGATTTTGGGTCACCAGACTTAGAAGGCCGGTGCCCTCACCTAGTCAAAAGGAACCGAAAAAGATGTGTATCTTGTAGTGTCTAACTGCACTCTTTTTTTCTTTTCTCTTCTCTCCTTGTGTACACTTCTCGTTTTGTTCTCCTCCCCCCTTAATGGATGAGAGGATGAGTATGTATAGGCCTAGCTAGGAGTGATTATGGGTAGTTACATACTTACGGCATAACATGATTGGCAGGGTAGTTTCATTAAACCTCCTTATCATACCCCCCATATTACACTTGTTTTCTTCGTTACTTATTTTATCACTATCTACCTCTCACAACTGCTACTATTGATATACCTCTCACAATATATTTATATCTCAAGAACATTATTATAAACATATTCCAACCGTGAACGAGAAACATATACGAGTAGGAGTGTAGGCGCCGTAGTTTGAGGGGTTTAATGCTATGTTTTAGGCATCAATATGTTCTTAAATGTATAGGTACTTAGTACCAAGAAGATTGAGGGTGTAAATAACCCTATTCTGAATTATGTTATGACTACTATGGATAATACTAGTGTAGTATCTTCATGTTCGACTTATGGTGGGGTGTATTCACCCTCGTATTAAGTAATGTATGCGCACATGATCGTGTGTGGGGTATGGGTATTGTGTGTCCTATTCATCCTCCATCATCTAAGGGATAGAAATATATATTGGGAGCTACTGATTACTTCTCTAAGTAGACGGAAGCTATTCCTCTGAAGGAGGTGCAGGTCGATGTAGTGTATTTCATTCGTACTCATCTAATTTACCGCTTGGTGTACTAGAAAAGATAGTTTCTGATAATGGTACTCCCTTCAAGAATGAAGACATGGAAAAACTTTGCACTAGGTTTCATATCAAGCACCACTTTTCCGAAAATCGTACTCCTTCAAGAATGAAGACATGAAAAGACTATGCACTAGGCCTCATATCAAGCACCACTTTCATCTACTTACAATGTGGAACTAATGGTCAAGCCGAGCAATTTAACAAAACATTGTGTAAGTTGCTAAAGAAAGTGGTTTATCGCAATAAGCGAGAATGGCATGACAGATTGCTTGAAAGTTTATGGGCTTATCGCACAACCATTCGTACGCCTACTAGAGCTCTCCATATTCACTGGTTTTCGAAGGCGAAGCGGTTTTTCCATTGGAAGTACAAATCCCTTCTTGAAATAAGGAGGGGGGTTTGTATAGAGAACGAAGTCTTTACCATAGTTTTCTCATGTGGGTATATGTAGGTTTGTAACATCCTCCTAAAGCATGACTCCATCTTTTATAGGCTATTAGCTCAGCGATATGTTTAACGCTAGAAGAGAGAAAACTTAGTGTGCTGGAGACGAAACAGGTCGAAAAATCATGATAACTTTCAGATATTAATTGCTTAGAAGTCTACTCTTCAAAAGTTATCGGATGTACACTCTGTAGGTGGACGGACACCCATCTCAGAATGGAGATTGTTCATGCACACTCTAACAGCTTTTGGCTCGGTGACGGGTTGAGGACAATGGAGACTCAGATCTCTCCATCGATTGATGAAGTTCGCTCTGTTCGATTTAGCTCAGTTATGCCCACCATCCTTTGCGTGTTGTAAAGCATTGTTAGAAAGCCTCTTGCATTTGTTCCCAACATAGCCATCAGTCACATTATATCAACCTTGCATATATCCTATGTGAATTGTGAATTTGACAATTCACATACACAAGGTTGTGGTCATATGGCAAAGAAGTTTCACACACCAAAGGCACTTATCACTTGTGGAGGAAAGCTTTTCCATGATAGTGGCAGTTTCCCTTTCTGCTTATCTTAAGACACCGTTGTATCAAACTTCCACGTACCTTGCAAGATACCTTGGTTGAAAGGCCATTGAACAAATTCAAAATGGCCTTTGATGGCTAATTAAAGGGTTGCCTTGAGTTTCGTCAATTTTGTAACAGATGACGTCTAGATCGATAACCAGAGACAAGGACAAAGTATCAGATGCGTGCAAAACTCGACATGTGTGCGTTCCTCAATTGGTCGATGCAGCCTCTGTTCTCACCACTCCTCGACTTTGCTATTGATGTCATCGGCAGCCACCACAGATTGATTTGAAGGAGAAGAGAATAACATAGCAAAAGAGTGGATGCCAGTATGCATCTCTCTTTCTTCCATCTTCGGCTGCTGAGCCTATTCAGTTATTATATTTGAGAGCGTGGGATGTCAGGATGATTCTGGAGGAAACCCTACGAATCCTGTCAAAGAGTCCCAACTCCAATCATAATTGCTTAAAATTTCTCTGGTTGCATTCTATTAGAAAAAGAAGGGGAAATATAAAGAGTGCAGTTTGAGAAAGCTGCAGTTGAGTTGGGATTTTATTTCCTGCCAGCTAACATAATCTCTACCCTAATTTCAGTTCAATATTGAATATTTAGGTAAAAGAATTAGATAGGAATCAAATTGGGTAGAAATCCAGTTCTATATAAGTTGGCAATCCTAGTGAGACAAAATAAGAGATTTTTAACTCTAAAAGAAAGGATAAGATCAAATTTGGGTATAAAAGCCAGTTTAATATGGACTAGACCAGTTAAGAGGTTGGTCCTCTTCTTTAAGACCCATGTGCAAAAGAAACGAAATGCACATAATCTTGACATAACATCACATGCTCTAGTCCACATACTGCCCTCAAAGTTGTTCCCAAAAAAAAAAAATTACTTCAGTTCAGGATTTCTTTTGCAATCGGATTGATGGAAGTGACCCTCTATATATGCACACTCCTCCAATTTCCTGAAAATTATCCAGCAAGCACAAGTTCTATGCCATACATCTTGACCCTAATGCTTCTCTGGCTTCTCTGCACTAAAGTTATTCCATTCTCATAGTCAATGTTCGGTGTTCGGTGACCAAGTGCGATGTGCCAATATCAGCAGGAGTTATTAGCAAGCCTTGTCTACTTCTATCCTTGGAGATATATATAAGATGCATGAAAGAGTATTCTCATGAATCACACAAACGCCTGGCCTCACTCACAAGCAAGGGATGATGTTTTCTTTAAAGAAATAAGAGAGATAAGAGAGAGGGTTTAGTTCAAGAAAGGCATAAGTTAGCTGGAATGAACTGCCTTCAGCTAAACTTCAATCTATGTCAACTATTTTTGAGTTGGGTACAAAACCCATCCTATGACTTGTTGGAATCATCCTTAATTCTTGATTGCATTTTTAATATATTTATCAAATACTTAACCAATCATGATGAAGGATACGGATGGACTTTATGATTCAGTAGCAATTTTGCAAAATTGCTATATAAAAAAGGAGCTGACTCAATGAGGAATTTCTATTTCCTTGCATTTAGGATGTATTGGGTCGTGTGTAATACACAATAGAAAAATATGGAGTAACTAAACAAATTTACATACAAATATATTGCTTTAACTCTCGTGCTCAAATCATAAAATTGCACAATAGTCCAGGGGGCCAATTTGCAGATGCTAAAAATGTTTATGCCTCATGATATCACAAGGATGATGACACTGTCATATTACTTTGGTGTTTCCTATCACCCAGCACTCAACTTGAGAGGATGCACACCATCAACTCAATTCAAATATGAGGACAAATTAATGTAAGTGCATTGACATCCTCCCACTTTTTGGTATCCATGGCGCCATGCCCTCACTGTATCAGGATATGAAACAATGTGGGGATACCTCCCTCACCCGACTTGGTTCTTCTATCATCAATGTAAAGGCACGTGTACCCTCACTGTAACACCACCGTTCTTGGTGCCCCTGGGACTACAAACTCGATATGGGAAAACATACATGCTCACACTTGTTGGTGCTTATGGCATGTGAGGGAGTCTAGTCTTTTATCCTTCTCAGTGCCTATTGCACCACACACTCGACAAAAAAGAACATTGATGTAAAATAAGCCTGGATTGCAACCACCTTCAAAATCAAAACTAAAATTTGAAATTCAAAAATAGGATAGAATTTGGGTTTCCACCCTTACCCAGGCTTCTCACCCAAAACTCAAGAGCAAATAAACTCAGAAATTTAATTGGATATTTTGAGAAAATTTTTAATCATTCAATAATCCAATGATATAGTCAATGGGGCCTTATATAGGCTTTATAAGAAACGACTTCTAGGAAATAACCGATGTGGTACTAAACGCCCACAAAAGAACATTTACTGCATTAACTAGATGACATAAAATAAGTCCTAAAATAAAACTAAGCTAAAACCAAAGAACTGCATTACGCCACTTTCTGAAATAGACTCGATCGATTCGGCCCCTAAACAACGTGATGTCCTCATCAATTCCCCCAGGTGGGATGAACTCGACCCCATCGAGTGGGGGGGCTATTGCTTACTCTGATAGCGCTCCAGTAGGTCGGGATCAAGATGTCAGAAGTCCTCCTCGGTAATCTAAGAATTTTCTGAATCTAGTCTTCCTTTCCACTAATGAGATAGCGTTGCGTCCCTCCGTCTCTAGTAGAGACAATCTGATCATTCAAGATAGAATCTATATAATCTATTGCATAGGGTAATTTAGGGAGAAGCGGAGGTAGTGGGAGGCTCTCAGAAAGAAGGTCATGCTCATCCATGAATGGGTCAGAAGGGGTATCAAAGGTACCTCTATATGAAACCAAATCCTCGACATTAAAAGTGCAACTGATGCCAAAGTCCGATCCACCACAAATTCATTTGAATTGATTTTCTTGAGGATTTGGAATGGCCATGAGCTTCGTGCATGTAATTTCTTCACGATTCTCGGAGGAAACCGTTCGAGTCTCATGCGGACCATCACATGATCACCAACATTAAATATTCTTAATCGGCAATGTATATCTGCAGAAGCTTTATAATCGCATTATTTTTCATTATCTTCTCTCTGATCTCCTCATGTAGTGCACGTATATGAGATGCAAATGTTGATGCAGAGTCTGGTACCCTAGAATGATGATGAGTCATGGGAATTAAATTAACTGGTTGTCTTTTCAAAAGAACTAAGACCCGTAGTCCTATTGACAAAACCATTGTATGAAAATTCGGCCATAGGCAAAATGAGATCCAAGTTTTCAAATTTTTCCCAACGAGACACCAAGGAGATTTCCTAGAGTCCTATTTACTACCTCGATTTGGCCATCTGTTTGTGGATGAAAGGCTGTTGAGAATTTCAGTTTGGTGTTCATCTTGTGCCAAAGCGTTTGCCAGAAGTAGCTAACAAACTTAACGTCCCTATCAGACACCATCATCTTAGGTAACCCATACAACTTGACGACATTATCAAAGAACAAGACGGCTACTCAAGACGCATCGGAGGTTTTGGAGCACGGGATGAAGTGAGTCATTTTGGAGAATCGGTCAACTACTGCTAGGATAAAGTCGTGCCTTTTCTGAGTTTTTGGTAACCCTAGTATGAAAGCTAGCCTCACGTCTTGCCAAGGGCAATTGGGCACAGGGAGAGGAATGTAAGGTGCGGCAATCTGCTTTGTTGCTTGGCCAGTTGACACGTGCGACACTAGCCAACGATCTTAGCGACATCTTTCTTCAAACTCGGCCAGTAGAATTAGTATTCAACAGCCTCAGTTGTCTTGTTCTGACCGAAATGTCCACCCAGACCTCCAGTATGTATTTCCCAATAGAGAAAATTCCTGAGGAACGTACGGGGAATACATAACTTACGGAATATGAATAGATAACCGTCCTGTAACAGAAAGTCGTTCATTTCACGAACGGAGCCGTCCCGTAATGTAACGTAAATTTTTTCAAAGTCAGGGCATGAGTAATACACCTCCCTCCATTTCTCGAACTCAATCACTTCTACACCCATAGGTACTAAAATCATTACACTCGGGCTGAGCGCGTCAGCGATCTTATTCTCAACTCTCGCCTTGTGTTTAAGAACAAATGTGTAATCCTAAAGGAATTCTACCCATTTGTTGTGTCTCGCATTTAGCCATGATTCGAATACAGCACAAACTCCTGCGGTAATGAATAATGCCTCTAGTAACGTAAAGTCTGCATAACCACATAAAATTCCTTATCATACGTAGTGTATCATTGTCGGGCGTCATTTAATTTTTCGCTAAAATAAGCAATGAGATGATTTTTCTGACTCAGCACAGCACTTATTGCCAGTCCTGATGCATCACATGTTACTTCAAACGCCTTCAAAAAGTCAGTGAGACGCATAATAGGAGCTCCAGTCATCATTCTCTTAATTTCTACAAAAGCCTTGGTGATAACAGGAGTCCACTGGAATCCCTTACTCTTCAGGCAGTCGGTTATAGGTGCCTTAATAGCACTAAAAAATTTTATGAACCGATGGTAGAAAGTGACTAACCCATGAAAACTTCTGAGTTCCCTAATCGTTCGAGATTGGGGCCACTCGGTGATTACTTTCAACTTCTCAGGGTCCGCGAAAACTCCCTCGGATGAAACCACAAATCCTAGGAAGATCATGTATGTACAAAAAGCACACTTTTTTGGGTTTGCATAAAACTTCTGAGATTGTAGTGTGCGAAAGACTTGCCTCAGATGACTCACATGTTGCTCCTGAGTCCGGCTGTAAATCAGTATATCATCAAAATATACCACTACGAATTTATCGATAAATGGCCAAAACAATTGAGTCATCACTCTCATGAAGGTGTTAGGAGTATTGGACAGTCCAAAGAGTATAACCAACCATTCATGCAATCCATCTTTAGTTTTAATTGCAGTTTTTCATTCGTCCCCTAGCCGGATTCTAATTTGGTGATACTCTTAAGATTAATTTTGGAGAAAATTGTGACACTTGACATCAAATCCAGCATATCAAGACGGAGAATGGGAAACAATACTTGACAGTAATCTTGTTGATAGCACGGCTATCCACACACATACGCCATGTACCATCCTTTTTTGGCGTCAAAAGTGTGAGAACTGCACACAGGCTCAAACCCTCTTTGATGAAACCCTTATCAAGTAACTCTTCTACTTGTCGTTGTAATTCCGCACGTTCTGTAGGGTTCATTCTGTAGTAGGACAGGTTTGGCAAAATTGCTCATGGGACCAAGTCAATAGCATGTTGGATGTCTCACATGGGAGGCAACTCACCTGGCAGATCTTGTGGGAGGATTTCGAAAAACTCTTCCAGGATTGGTTTAATGTGCCCGAGGATCTACACCTCGATCTTTCGATCAGCCTCTCGAGCCACGAGTGCATAATAAGTAGAACCCTCATGCAAGCTCTTTTCAATTTGATCATGGCTAATCAATTTCATTACCATCTTACCTTTACCCTTATCACCCTTCTTTCCAGGAGTTAGGACATCTACTTTGTCTTTGCCTTCGTCAACCCCTTTTTCTCGGGGTGGTGGTTTCGGTTGATTCGGTATAATTTTCACGCTTTTGCCGTTATGGACAAACGAACATTGGTTGGTACGTCCATATATGATCAGATCTAAGTCAAACAACCATGGTCGACCCAAAATGATATGACCAACATTCATCGGGAGTATGTCACACCACACAATATATGTACGTGGCAAACTGGATGAGAATTTGACATCTCTCCTGAACATCTATGGATGTTGCGTCGATCCATGTGACCTTATAGGGGTTTGGATGTTTCATCGATCTCATCCCCAAGGTGATGATTAACTTTGACGCAACGGCGTTGATGCAACTGTCATTATCCACTATCACCTTGCAATTCTTGTTTTTAATTTTTGTGCAAGTTTGAAATATGACAATCCTCCAGTCATTGAGTAGCTCTGGCTGGGCTAAGGTGCACCCAACCACTCTTAATTGGGATCGACCTACACTAGGAGGTAGGCTCGTCACTTTCACAGTTCTGATACACCCATTGAATTTATATTCTTCGACAGAGACATCTGAGTCATCATGTTGTTAGTGCACAACCACTTCTCCATCATCTTCTTCTATATCTTCAATGGAAACTTCCACGAAGAGGGTTTTGGTTTGACTCAGGCACTGGCTGGTAAGGTGTCCATACCCTTGATACCTGTAGCATTGGGTCTTTGGATTGACCTTTCATGGTTCACTAACCGTTCTCCTCTCGGAGGTGGTTGGCTTTGCACCAGAAGGACCTGTTGGTTTGAAGCTAGAGAAACTGGAGGCAAGTTTGCTTGCGGCAGAAAGAGGTCGGCAAAAACTTGGCTTGCTAGTAGTGGCGGTTTTAGAGTTATCCCTAAAATCAGTTCGGTGAAAATAGGTTCCTCTAGACTCATCTAAGTCGGTGACTAGCTGATATGCCTGTTCTAGAGTCGTGATGAGCGATGAGCTCTCGATGATAATCACCCTAAGATCGGACCTGAACCTGGATAGGGTCTGTTCGAGAGACTCTAACTCGATTGCTCCACACCAATTCAAATATTCATCAAATTTAGCAATATAATCGGTGGCTGACTTGTTCCCCTGAGTCTATTGATTCCACTTGTCCAATAATTGCTGACTGAATGATAGTGGAATGTACTTTAACATAAGCTTCTCTTTCATGCCTTCCTAAGTCTCCACTGGGTCTTCCCTTCTGTACCTCATCATCCTCTCAAGATTTTTTCAATATTGTCCCACTTGTCTCGTTAGTTTCATCATGGCAAATCAAATCTTCTTAGACTCATACATGTCATGCCAACGGAAATAACGGTTCATACCCAACTGCCAGTCTATATAAACCTGAGGGTCCAAGCGTCCGTCGAAGGAAGGAGCATCGACTTTAACGCTTTTCATATACTGGGCATCAACGTCAGATGTATTGTAGGGTTGAACTCGCTCTCGCCTGGGTGACCTACTGTCGTTTCGAGAATTTTCCTCCTCTGTGGCTCTCCTCCGATTGGTTTCTAGCATATCAAGTCGGGTTGCTAGACCCTACAATTAATATCAACGTGATCCCTAATTTCTTGTAGCTGCTAGTCCATCTTTTCTATCTTATCAATGAGTGTGTTAAGTGTATCATGAATGCTAGGGTCCATTAGTGCAAAGTTATCCCTTCAGAAAAAGTTATACCACTTCCAGTAGGCATGCAAGATCCTAACTGATCCTAAATGTAAACTGTCCTAAAATGAGATGTATGTTATGCAGGAGGAGTCAGAGATTAGATCAATGAAAGATAATATCAACTCTAAGCTATGTAGATTAACACGTAATTAAGAAAATATAATGTAGAGACAGTGACAAGAACGCGTGCTAACACAGTTAACTACAAGTTAAGTCAAGTGATCACAAATTCAAATTAATTTAGTTGCACAGTTAATATTAAGTCAGGTTTCTACTCCAAGTCAGAATCACACAACTCACTATTTAGTGGGCAACAGTCAATAAGTTCTATCTTGTGACAGATTGGAATAGCTAGCTATCTCAAATAAGTAGAAGGAATAATTAAACAGAACATTCAAAGTTACCTGCGAGGCAACCGCGGCTCGAATCTGAACGTGACTGCTGTAGGCCCGTAGTACTAGTCATCACGAATTCATTGCTTCATAAAGAGCTCGATTTGGACTTGAAACAAACCCTGAACAACCTTCGAAAGGTTGAATTATTGTTGGACTAGATCAGAACAGAGTCTGGATCTTGTACCGGGCCGGGTGGACTTGAACCCAGTCGAAGTCAAACCCATACTGGGTCAGAACAGGGCTCGTGTTTTGGACCGGGCCTGGTGGGATTGAGTCGATTGGGCTTGGGTCGGTTTGGAGCCAAACTCAGAATGGGTTCACCTATTTAAAGGCTAGTCGGGTGTGCCCGTACCTGTTTACTCTCACCCACTTGCTTTTCCCTACTCGATCTGCCCTCGCTTGGTGTCGGCGATGCTACGACGAGGCAAAGAGTACGTCGACGATATCTAAGGGGAAAGCTAACGGCAGTGGCGAGGAAATTTGACATTGGCGACGAGATCGGACAGAGATGGAGTGATGGCAGTGAGTTGAATTTGTCAACGACGATGACTGGGAGGCGGAATGGTGATCTCAACAAGGGTTCTAGTCGTTGAAGTCCCGTCGTCCTCTGGTGGCTTGGCCGAAGAAAGAGAAGGCAGTGAAAGTCAAGGTCGAAGGCGGCGACGGTTGCTGGGTGCGAAATCGACGGCGTACAGCAGATCAGGCAGTGGATTTGGTGAGGATGGCGAGATATGGGCACGATCTTTGTAGCATACTTGATGATGTGGTCAGAGATCGGCAATGAAGACAAGAGGGTTCTGATGTAACCTGATGAAGCCAGGAGAATCTAGAGCTTCTGTTAAGGCTGGAGGTGGCAACGATGGCGTCTGATCTGGTGGTCTTAGATGATGTTGGTGTTGCTGAGATGATAGGGGTTTAGATGCAGCAGCGGGCTATTGTCGATGGCGAAGAGGGCGGCGCTGGATCTGAGCGACACTATATATGTAGCAGTCGGTGCTCGGTGATGATGATGGAGTTGATGGGTTCTTAGTGAAGGTGGCGTCGATGGTGAGTCGCGAAGTTGATGAAGAGGATGGCAAAGGCGTCGATTGACGTTGAAGATGTCGGCGCGAAAGGGAGGAGATTTTGGAAGGGTAATGAACAGTGCGGTAGTGGCGGAGAAAAGGGCGGTAGAGGGTGATGAACAGCGTTGATTTGGATTTTTGGGAGATTTTCAACAGAATTTTCAGTGTAATTTTTTTGAATGGATTTGGGATCTAGATCTGGGGTTGGAACAAAAGAAAATTTTAGAAAAGGAAAAAATTTTGAAAGGGATTGAAACCAGGGGCCCTTATACCAAATGATGTAAAATCAGCCTGGATCACGATCACCTTCAAAATCAAAACTAAAATTTGAAACTCAAAAATTAGAATTTTTGAGTTTCCACCCCTTACGCGAGCTTCTCACCCAAAACTTGAAAGCAAATAAACTCAAGAATTTAACTGGATATTTTGAGAAAAGTTTTAATCATTCAATAATCCAATGAAATAGTCAAGAGGGTCTTATATAGGCTTTACAAGAAACGACTTCTAAGAAATAACCGATGTGGTATTAAACGCTCACAAAAAAAACCTACTACATTAACTAGATAACGTAAAATAAATCTAAAACTAAACTAAACTAAAATTAAAGAACTGAATTACGCCGCTTTCTAAAATAGACTCAATCGAATCGGTCCCTAAGTGACGTGATATCCTCATCAAACATATATCCTTATCCAATTTGTTGTCCATGATACCATAACTCAACTTGGAGGGCACATACACCCTCACTGCAATCCAGAGGTGACAATATAAGTATCCTCACATCATTTGTAATCTACAACCGAACGTGAGGATACACTTCACCATAATTTAAGCATAAAGGCAACATACATCCTCAATGCAACTCACACTCAACTCAAGCATAAGGACTCATACACCTTCATTGCAAATCATGTGCACATACATAAATTAATGTGAGGGTAAATATACCCTCACCATAAGTCAAACATGAGGATACTACATTATTACCATTCATTATACTACAACACAATTCAAAATAGGGTTATTTACACCGATCAATCTTCTTGGTACTAAGTACCTATATACCTTAGAACATCTTTGATGCCGAAGCATAACATTAAACCCCTTAAACTATGTTGTCCATACTTTTACTCGTATATGTTTCTCGTTCACGGTTGTAATATGCTTATAATATGAAATATAAATATATTGTGAGAAGTATATCATTGTTAGCAGTTGTAAGAGGTAGAATATGACAAGATACGTGATGGAGAAAAAGAAGTGTAATATGAGAGTTACGATAAGGAGGTTACATTAAATTAACCTGCCAATCATGTTATGCCACATTGCATGTAACTATCCATAACCACTCTTAGCCAAGCCTATAAATACTTATCCTCTCATCCATTAAGCGGGGAGGAGAAACAAAACGAGGAGAAGAAGAATACACAAGGAGATAACATGATAGAAGAAAGAAAAGAAGAAAGAGTGCATTCAGAAACTTTTCTCTTTCCTTTTGACAAGGTGAGGGCATTGAGATTCTAACTCTGGTGACCCAAAATCTCTCCCCTTTTTGTCTCAATAATGTTCAATAATGTGCATACACGACATATTATATCAATGCTGTTATAGAAGAAGTTGTTATTCACTATTTATGTTCATTTATCCTTTGCTTAGATAATGACTTTCTTTTAATCGAGTAGTCATAGATGTAATTAACAAGGACAAGACTCTACTCCTTAAAAGGTGATTTTATAATTTCCTTTATTGAGAGATTATTCGATTGTTTTCTTGGAAGCATGCTAACTCATCGATGAAATAATACATGCACTTGTAGTCACGGCAGGTTGAATTACTAATGGCTGATATTTGCTCTATTCTAGTGAGATTGACTATTACTGATTGAGATTGGCTAAGATGTCCTACTCATAAAGAGTAGCATGGATCACCTTTTCTAAAATATATGTACCTCATAATCAAAATTCAAGTAAGCAATTAACATTACTTTCATATAATGTACAACGAGAAATCGTGAGGCACATGCGCCGCATCATGAACTTCTCATTTTAAACTATATATGCTTTATTACATATATTCCTTTTTACATCATCCTCTATTTTGAGATTAATTATTATATAAGACATTAATAGTACGAATATTTTATTATACAATAAAACTAGATCAAAATTCACCAATTGTTCTAAGCATCATGTCAAAAAAGTTGTTATCTATCTTAACATTATTTTAATATTTTTTAAAAAAATAAGCGACTGATATGGTCGAGATAAAATGGCCGATATTTCCGATTTTGATACCATAAATCTTTGGCGGATACCCGTTCCAAGATTAGAACAATGATTTTTAGTATCAATATTGATCGGCAATATCGGATGGATATCGGCTGTGTTACAGGATTGATATCGTATCGAGGTCCTCTCCACACACAAAAAAAAGATATTGTATAGGGTAAACCCGATACGATATTATAGGATTGATATCATATCGGGTACCTCAAAATCCGATATGACATTGCCAATACACATCGGAATCAATCGATATTATAGGATTGATATTGTATTGGGTACCTCAAAATTCAATACAATATTGCCGATATATATCAGAATTGGCTGATATTTGAAACCATGCTCAAATCTATGATACTACAATTATATATATATATATATATTATATATATATATATATATATATATATATATATATATATATATATATAATTAAACATACAATAATAATAGCTTTTAGTTAATTGTCATGCCTACAAATTATCACCATGGAACCTACAATGGACACCATCTACCCTAATTAACTTAGGCATTTCTCAGGTTTTTCAACCATTGCATTTCAAAAATGCAATAATGAAAATAATAAGTATTGCCAGGCTATGTTGCATAGACACAGCAACGTTGAAATGGACACGACACGTAGACACGTGGCAAATTCTTAAAAGTACACACGACATGTGTGTCCGACACGCATGTCGGACACGTTCCGGACACGACACGGCTCCATGATAGAAGTGTTCGTGCAACATAGTTGCCAGCAATTCCTTCTTGCAGCAGCTGCATATAGACTCGAATCTTCAGAGGGCCAAACTTACAAATGCATAAAAAGTAGCAAGGATGGAAATGAGTATCTTCACTAGATCCAACTATCAACAAAGTTTTCAAAGCATTTGTTGCTAGTTATAATTCTTATCAAAAGAACAAGATCTTCCCACTTTTGAGTTAGAAAATTGTTACATGCAATCCCCTTGCCATAGAACCAACACAAAAAGTACGAAATCCTATAAAACTCTTGAAACAAACATCACAAAACCATAGTAACTGAAAAATGGGAAGCCAAATGGGAAGATATGACAGTGAATGAAGGTATACCAATGGGGAATGAGAGATGAAAGAAAGATTGGAAACCGCAGAGCAAACACCATCAAGCTCATCCCGTGAACTGCAACAGAGAACAATTGGGAGCGACGAGCGGCGACCAGCAACTCCCAGAAGATCCAACAGTGTCTCCTGCCATCATAAATTGTTAAAGCAAGAACAACTCAATAAATTGCAAGATGCAAATAAAAGGAACATTCAGTGACCAATTAAAGAAACTGTATCAAAATTGGGATGAACCAACAATTGGAGGAATACCCATTTAGCAAATGGGATTTTAAACGAACCCACATCTAGAATTTCTTATAAAAGGTAACAGATTGAGATTGAGATTGAGAGAGAGAGAGAGAGAGAGAGAGAGAGAGAGAGAGAGAGAGACCATCTTGAATTGGAGACGGTCCACAGCGACGTAGAAATGGCGACCAGGGCTGAAGAAAAAAATTTGCTAGGTTAAGTTTGATTCAGAAACTAAATTTATCAAAACAAAATCGAAAGAGTAAAAGGGCTGTCGTTTTGGGACCTGAAATGAGAAGAGGAAGATGGAGGAGGAGAAGAGACCGCTTCGTGAAAATCGATCGCCATTTCGATCCTCCGCTGCTGCCGGCGAAAGAACTCTTCCAATCAAATTCTACTGCAGTTTTAAGCAACAATAGCCGGACAGTTTCTGAAGAGCACCTCCAAAAGTACAAAGGTAAAGTTGCAAAAGATTTATAACCTTAATTTGCATACAACTTTTTTTTTTTTTTTTTTTTTTTTTTTTGGCCATTCGATCCCTCAGGCTATTTATTGGTGTCGCTCATAAAAATACTCAGATATATTTCTAGGGCAAAGCTCAACAGTTTTATTGGGTGTCCAGCGAATGCGGCTGTGTGATGGCCTGGGTTCCTTTAAGAGCCTCGCTCATTTACAGATCATTATTTCAAGTCATATCATGACCAGGTCCTGAACTTGCTCCACAGTAATTATCAATTGAATCTCAGTGTGCAATGATTTGTAGCCAAAATAAAAAACTTATTGGGAAATCAGAGAACCAGAGCTTTCTACATTTCTCTCTCCTCTCCTGTCTCCTCTGTACGTGTGATGCCTTCCATCCCCTTGCTGACTCAAGTAGCACTCTCACATCCCTGCAAATGGGCTGAGAACAAAATGGAACTCCGTTGGGTGTCCTCTAGTAATGCTAAATTGATGCCCTCAGTAGAGTGTCCCTCCAACCACAGCTTCCCTGCGGCCGTCGCCCCTTCCCAGAGCCCTAGATCTCACCGCGGCCTTATGTTCGGAAAGTTCTCCGCCGCAGCCTTCACCCCTTCCTAGAGCCCTAGATCTCAGCATCGAGTATAGTATCCGAGTACACAATCGAGATTCCCGTGCACATATTTTGTCCCCCAGCATTTCTCAATAAAAGGTCATTGTTGACCTAAAGGCCCATCACTATAGTTTTGATGATGATCAACTTATGTAATTATAGTACTAATAATCTTGTGATATTTAAGTTATTGTTTAATCAAGATAATGTTTTAGTGTTAAGCGTCAACAATAGACTCAAAGTCAAGTTTTGAAGCTAACTAGTGTTGATTCAGTAACTCAAGCACAAAGATCACATCTATCACTCAAAAAGAAGTCAAGCTCAACAAGTATCATGTTTTGATCGAGTCAACATGAACAGAAAGATCATACTAAGAAGGAGACTCATGTTTGCAAGGTTGTTTAGGTTCGTGTAAAGTTTAGATAAGAATTGATTACTCAAGCTTACATACACGCGCACCGAAGTTTGATATTAGTTTTCAAAATCAAAAGTTTAGTTTTGGGTTTGTGGTTTATACAAAATGGCTTTGAATTTTTTTTTTCAACTTGTTTTATGTTTAAATTTTATAAAATCAAGTTTCTATGTTTTCAAAATGAATTTGCAAATATAAAAAGAAGTTTAAATGTTTGTAATATGTGATAATTTTTTATCACACATATTTGTGCAAAATAGAATTTATAAGAACTTATTTTTGTAAAATTTATGAGAATTTATCGAAATTTTAAAAGGGTTTCTAAGAAAATGAGATTTTGGACTGAGGCTGGTCGACCTCTTGCAAAGCAGAATGCCATGTCAGTCGACCGTGCGGTCCACCGGTTGTGCACAACGTACACAGAGCATTTTGGCTCTGGGCCCGGTCGATTACCCTGTTGATCGACAGTTGCTGACCATTTTGGTAGAGCCAGGCTGGTCAATCGCATGCTCTGAGCCCAGTCGATCACCAGCTCTGAGCTTAGAACTGACCTCAGGGTGGTGCTCTGGCCGGACAACTACCTGGTCGACCAACTGTAATGGCCAAAAGATTATAGCCGTTGACGATCGATCACCCGGTCGACCAGGACTCTGCCAGAACTGACAAAAAGCCTTTAAACGGCTAGTTTTCTATTTGTAACACCCCGTTTTCAGAATACGTAGTTAGATACGTATTATGATTTTTGATCGTATTTTGAATTTATTTCTTCCTGTATTTATTTTTCTTTGTGATTATTTATGTTAACGTTTTGTATTGGATCCGGATTCCTGGATTCAGAGTCAGCCCGAGTCTGAATCGGGGATCCGATATCAGTGTTCTACTCGATTTAGTCTTTTTCGTAGTCAGATTTGACCGATTTCAGTTTCAAACATCATTTTTCAATATTTTAGATTTTTCATAATTTTCTAAAAATTTTCCGAATTATATTGCAAGATCTTTAAAATAGGTGTCGACCGGTATCGCTGGTCGATTTTAAGATTTTTAATTTAAAAAAGAGTTAAATTTTTAAATACCTTTTCCACATTATTTCTTAAAATCATACAATCTATTTTAATATATTTTTGGATATTTTTCTGAATTTATGAAAACTCGACCAGATTTGGTGTTGGTTTGTATCACTGGTATATTTCAGGATTTTTAATTTGAAAACCAAATTGAATTTCTGAAAATCGATTTCATATTGTTTCTCAGGGGAATGTTTTCAACCTTTGGGTATTTTTGAAAATTTTTCTGAATTTTTTGAATCCATTGCATTATATTAAATTAATATTTTATTGGGATTTCACGCTCTTGGGCTTGCCACGTGGCGTTTTCTCATCCACTGACAAATATCTTCCCTATTTAATATCTCTTTCTCTCTCTTCCCTCATTTTTCTCCCCGCTCTCTCCCCCTCCTCCCTCCTCTCTTTCTCTCTTCTCTCTCACTCCCACTCCCCTACTCTTGGCGACCACCGCCGCCCAAGCCAGCTGACCTCCGACGGCACCTCGGCGACGGCGACTGACTGCAGGCTCTGATCCCCCTCTCTTCTCTTTCTCCCCCTCTTTCTTTTCTCCTTTTATTGTCTCTTCCCCACTCCTCAAAACCCGATAACAACCACCCGATCCGCCGCCACCGGGGCCAAATTCGGCCACCATCGACCTCTGGCGACCCTCCCCAACGTTGCCGACCCTTTCTCTCTCCCTCCTCTTCTCTTTCTTTTTCTTCTTCTTTTTCTTCTTCTTTTCTTCTTTCTCTTTTCTTTCCCTCTACTTCTTCTCCCCTCTGGATGTGGTCGCGGCGGCAGAACCGTCGGCGGCCACCTGGCCAGCTGACGGAGCGGCTAGCCCCCCCTCTCCTTGTTCCTTTCTTCTTCTCTTTCCTATTTTTTTTTCTTCTTCTTCCTTTCCTTTCCCTCCTCTCTTTCTCTCTATAACTCCTTTTCTCTCCTCCCTTACTCTCTCTCTGTTTTGTGACCGCCGGAAGCCAGCGCCGCCGACGGCCACCACTGATCGGCTAAGGCCGACCAACCGTTCTCCTCTCTCCCCTCTCTCTTCTTTCTCCTGCATTTTCTCTTTCTCTTCTTTCTCTCTCTAAATCTCTCCCTAAAAAAAATCTCTCTCTCCCCTAAGTGATGGTGGGTGGAGTTGTGCCCATGCGCGTGCACGTGTGATTGGAGTTTTGGGATTTCGTGGCGTTTTTCGAAGATTTTGGGATTTGCACGTGTAATTGAATCATATGAACACTCCTTTCTTCGCTCTTGGGTCTAACTTATCTTCTTTAACATGGTAGTAGACCGGACAACCAAATACCCTTAGCGAATTATAGTCCTAAGTAACTTTCCCTGACCAAACCTCTAGAGGAGTTTTACCTCCTATCGCAAACGAAGGCAACCTGTTGACGAGATAGCAAGCATATGCCAAAGCCTTAGCCCAAAAATTCTTTGGTAATACGGCTTTGGATAACATACAACAGACCTTCTCTAGCAAAACCCTGTTCATTCTTTCTGCTACCCTGTTTTGTTGCGGTGTTTCCTTTACTGTGAAGTGTCTGTCTATGCCCTCATCACGACATAACTTTAGGAAAGGATCATACTTATATTCACCTCCGTTATATGACCGGAGGACCTTGATCTCCTTCCTGTGCTTTTCTCTAAATTCTTCTTCCGCTCCACAAATAATTCTAGAACTTCCCTTTGTGCTTCATGGTATATACCCGACATCGCCTAGAATAGTCATCAATGAAAGTCAGAAAGTAGTGGTTACCTCCAATAGATGCAGTCTTGGTAGGTCCCCAAATGTCGGTGTGAACATAATTCAGAATCCCCTTGGTGCAGTGAGTCGTTGTGCTGAATTTCACCTTGATCTTCTTTCCGATAACACAATGTTCACAGAAATCCAGTTTGCACCTTTCAATAGTCCTTACTTTGCAAGAGCTTGCAAAGATTTTTCACCTATGTGTCCGAGCCTCATATGTCATAGCCTGGTTGAGTCATTTATCTGTATCAGTAGAGGTCGCTACCTGTCCTGTAACATACTACCCTTCAAGTAGTAGAGATTATTCCGGCGGACGCCCTTCAGAATCACCATTGCGCCTTTGGTCATCTTTAGAATTCTATTCTTTATTGGTACCTCAAGATCCAATGTTGTTAAAGCACCAACAGAGATAAGATTTCTCCTAAGTTGAGGTACATACCTCACTTCCTTTAATTCTCGTATCATCCCATCGAACATCTTGATCTGGACTATTCCTATACTTTCCATGTTACATGGGCGATCATTACCCATGATAACTAAACATCCGTCTAGCTTCTCGAAGCTAGAAAACTAATTCCTATTTGGGCACACATGGTAGATAGCTCCAGCATCTAATATCCACTCAGCATCTCCTGAGTATCCAATGATAGGAGTAATAATCGAGAAAGAGAATACCAATGAGTTCTAGTTTGATCCACCTGTACTGGCGTGAGTACTGACCACCCGTGCAAGGTTTGCCTCAGTCTTTGACTCCTTCTTATCTTTGGCCTTTTGACAATCAACTTTCCAGTGCCCTAGTTCTTTGCAGAAGGCGCACTGTTCTTCTTCAGATCTCTAAAACCTGGCCTGGATTTCGATCTCCCACGATCACCTTTGCCCTTCCTATATGAACCTCTTCCTTTTACCGCCAACGCCTCTGCTGATGTACTCCCACCAGAAGATAATCTATCTTGTCTCCTTACTTTATGTTTACAAGAGCAGCCGACACTTCATTATAGTTAAGTGTTTGTCTATCATTGATCAAGATAAGAATAAAGGTCTCATACTCTTCGTCCGGAAGAGAATTCAAAAGAATCACTCCCTTATCCTCTTCATTAATCTTGACATCCACATTAACTAGATCTTTAAGAAACTTGGTGTAATTGTTTATGTGTTCATCAATGGAGAGTCCTCTCTTCATCTGAAAGCGATAAAGCCTCCTCTTCAATTGTATCTGTGACTCGATGCTCTTCGTCAGATACTTCTTCTCCAGGATCTCCCACAACTACCTAGCAGATGTTTCATGTAACGCATGATACTTGATGTCTTGTATCAAATAAGACCTAATCAAACCACATGTTGTTCGGTTCATCCTGTTCCAATCTTCTTTAGAAGTAGAATCACACTTTTTCTCCAATCGTAACGTATCTTCGAGGTTTGATGCTGTCAGTGCATCCATCCTCACACCTCCACATGCCGAAGTTGTTCTTGCCATCAAATTTCACCACATCAATCTTCAAAGGATGTGAGTTCATGGATTTCACCGTAAATGTACTATCTCCGGCCATCTTCTCAATGGTTCTCTCAAAGCAATGCGAAAGCAAACGGGGTTAGATTAAACAAACTAGATAAAGATAGGATCTTTACCTTAAGGTGAAACCCTAGAAGCGTTTCTGAAAATGATCTACTCCACCGAATCTGATTCTTTGAGCAATGCAAACGCTATTTTGAGATCGATACATAATCCCACAAACAGTCCCAACGCTGCTCCTAGATCGACACACGATCTCTGCCAAACAGCAACAATGCTCTTGGAATCAACACACGATCCCATGCGAACCTGGGATGCTCTGATATCACTTATTGCGCACGAGGTAACAACCATCGAGGAACCCAATAGATGCAGCAGAGAAGTACCCAAGAATAATAAGAACAAAAAATAAGAGAGACAGCAAACACAATATTTAACGAGATTCGACAATTTGCCTACATCGTAGGAGCAAGGGAGAGAGAGAGATTTTATTGATTCAACGACCAATACAAATTTTACTTTGCATATAATTCAAGAGGGCTCTGCCCCTTTATTTATAGCCAAAGAGACCCAGGAATTTAGGAAACTCCAATTGGATTTGTCTCCAATTCAGAAACAAAGTCTAAATCCTGAAAGGAGAGACAGATCCGCGCCCAGATACGCCTATCGGTCGACTAGGCGGTCGAGCTACCCAAGCACCCGGTCGGCCGGTCGGTCGACCGTGTTCAACCGAGAGTTCTTCATGTCAGTCGGTTGGCCGTTATCGTGCTACGGTAGACCGGGCGGTCGTCTGAGCAACCCTGTGCACATTTTTGTGCACACCGGTCGACCGGTCCTGCTTTATGCACACCGGTCGACCAGCCCTACTGCTAGTCTGATATATAAACTCCGTTCTCATACCGTTCTCGCTCCTTTTGGCTTCCGATCTCTGCATTATATTTCCTGATGAGTTTAAAAAAGACTCCATCATACATTTTTAATTTTATCTTCTCTCTCCCTATAGGAAGCCAGGGGGTCATCTGCTAATAAAAAAGTTGAGGGTTATTAATGCTCCAGTCTCTGTAGTACATGGGTGTATATGCAATTAATCCTTTAAAATATACTTATAAGTAATCCTCTTATATATATAACTCATGATTTGAGTATGATTTTTGTTTCTAAAGTTATGTGTCATAATTTGATCTGTTAATGAGCATGATTTAGAATTTAGATATATTTATGACAATAATTATATGAAATGTCATGATTTCTGAGAAATTTCACATAAAACAGATTAGGTGAATTGATGGTTTCATGATCTAGATTAATTATTTATAAAAAAATATATAGAAATAAATAAAGATTATTGTTACTTTTACAAAAAGTATTTTCAAAATTTTTAACACATAAGAATATTTTCTATAAAAATATATTTTACAGATTTCTTTTTGTGTTTCTAACAACATTATTTGATTTCTCGCAATGTGAACTTCGTGCACTTTTATTTACCAATTAATGCTGCAAATAAGGTTCTGAGACAAAAAACTAAGCAGGCTACCATACACAAACACATAAAGAATTGGTACCAAGTACTGCAGTTAACTACAAAACAACATAAAAGATGCACACGGTGAGACAGACTTGTGTCATTCCGGAAGGATTCGAGGCCGAATCCTTCTCACTTAAATACAAACCTACAACATTTGAATACAAGATTCATTCCGTTGAAGTTGATATAGAGTATTTCAAGTATCTATAAATAAAAAATTAAGTATTTTAAATACTTTTTTCTCATACATCAACTAGAGGAAAAACAAATGGCCTAAATAGTGAGTTGGCTAGTTTAACGGTGCAGAACATTTGAAACCTAACAAAAATTGATTTGTAGTGTTTATGTTTAGATCATGATCAAATGGCCGGATCGAGAATTTGTATGTCTAAAGTCATAGATCTAACCAACTCACTACTTACGCTGCTTGATGTTGATGGATGGACAAAAAGTATCCAAAACACTTGATTTTTATTTTTTAGTTACTTTAAATAATATAAATCAACTTCAATAAAGTAGATCTTGTATTTAAATGTCGAATGTTAGTATTTGAGTGAGAAGTGACACCAATCTATCTCGTACACAATTACATTCAAGTATCCAACAACTTTGCTCCCTCAAGCCAATACACTGACAAAATGTTGAGAAAAGACCAGAGCCAATTACTTCAGAGTACAAATGTAACAATTTGAAAAGCAAATATCATTTATTCAACTATCAAAATGACAGTATACATACTCAACAACAAACCTGTCACTATTCTGACCTCGTAATTGGGAAGAATTCAAATGCTCAAAGATCCCTACAGCAATAGACTACACATCCACATGTTACATACTTACTGAAACAAATTGATTTATTACACATATACAACAAGACATGTACTCCTTTTTCTTTCATAACGTTTCAGCCTTTTTTTCTTGCCAAGAACATCACGATCCGAGGAAAGATCGATTTCTTCTTCTTCCTCCTCCCCTTCAACTCAGAAACATCATGTTCTGCCTTGTTCTCCATTGTGTACACCTTTGCATTTGGTGTCGAATGAAGGGTGTCAGCATTGACAAAACTCTTCGTTTCGCCTTCAAAACTCCTAGTTGGGCTCTTTGGGGGAACAGCACTTTGAGCAGCATTGTTAGCTCTCCTCCTCTGCTCATGCTCAGCTCTCCACTTCCTCAGGTCCTGTTCCACACCCAATTTCCCTTCCTTGGCCTTCTCGGCCTTCTCCAGAGCAACTCGCAGAGCCTCCTTCTTCTCATTCATCTTGTCATAAGCCTCCTCCAGCATCTCTAAAGTTTTCGCCTCTGACTCCTTTGCAACGTCAATCTGAGCAACGGCAGCAGTCACCCTCTCATTTGATAGCTCCTCCACCTCATGGGCTCTCTTGCTAAGAGTGTAGTACTCCTCCAGTGGGAGTGTCACTCCACCACTCAGCTCCTCACCCTCGCTCTCCTGCAAGGCTTTTATCGCTAAAAGAGCCAGCCGCTCTGATGCTTTGGCTGCCTCATTCTCTTTCAAAGCCGCATGCAATCTTATCTCTGTCGTACTTGCCGTTGCCTTGGCTTGCTCGGCAGCTTCTCTGGCCTTCCTTAGCTCATCCCGAGCTGATTGAGCATCAGCCTTGGCTAGGTCAGCCTGCTGGGCCGCTTGCTGCAGCAGCTTTGGAAGCTCGACCATCTTCCCTCGGGCTTCCTTCTCCTTTTCCAAAGCCAATTTTATTTCTTCTTTCGTCCTTTCAATTTCAGCTTCGACAGACGATACGGCTATAGATGCCATTCCTTCCCTCTGTCTCATGGTAGCAAGGCCTGCTTTTTCTCTCTCCAGCTCAATTTTGAGTGATGATTCTGCAACTCTTAGTATATTGACCTCATTTTTAGTCCTCTCAACAGTAGCCTTTACTTCCTCAAGCTCCTTTTGGGTCTTCTGTAGTCCTTTCTCTTCCTCACTACAGCTCCCATATTCTTGGTTTAGTTTCAATTGCATATAAGCGGCTAATTCAGAATTGAGGCTAAGTAACAAAGTAGATGCCGTGTCTAATTTTTCCTTGAGATCATTTGCAGATGAGAGTTGTTCATTGAGTTTTTGTAGCTCCTCTTCTGCTTGCTTTAATTCTTTCTCCCACGTGAGATAGTCCTGATCTCTTGCCAAGGCGGTACCAATGCGATGCTCCTCGGCTTCAAGATGTGCAGCATGAGCAGATTCTAGAGATTCCTTTGTTGCAATGAGCTCCAGGGTCAAGTCTTCAACTGTCTTCTCAATCTCCTTGCTTGCTAAAACAGCCTCTTCAGCTTTTTCCAGTGCGGTATCCCTTTCATGAAGTAAAGAAATATAATCCTTCTGAAGTTCTTCCAACTCCTTTTTCACAGATTTTAGTTCGACAACAGCTGCTTCATGCCTAGCCCTGGCAACCTCCAGCTGTGTCTTGGCTGCAACACTGGCTTCATCCGCGATCCCTTGTTCCATCTCAACGGCTCGGAGCTGAGCAAGTTCTGAATCTTGTTTTGCCTGGGCCGCCTCAGTTTGAGCTTTCTCCAGGTTCAACTTTAGCTCTTCTATGAGTCTCTTGGTACTATCCAGCTCCTCCAGTACCTGTGCTTTAGCAGCTTCAGACACTTCCGCTTGCTTCTTATAGTCTGGAATTTCTTCCTGTACTTTCTCAAGTTCAATTTGGACTTGCTTGCGCCTCTGCATATAGACAACTAAGTAAGGCACCTTCCAATTATAATGTCAGTATCACCATTAATCTCATTATCATCTAATCCGCTACCCATCAAGATTGGGTTGAGTGGAGTCAGCTCTCAGTTGAGCAGGCTTAAGTAAAAGAAATGCTAAGTTCTCAAGGCCAGTTGCCAACATGAAACTCAACCTCTCTGGATCAGTGCCATGTTCTTGACAACAGCAGCTGTAGGAAAGATAACTTGCCATAGAGTTACAATGGAAGAGCATCCTCAAGATTCTCTTAAAACAATAAAAGAATATGGAAGGAGAGGGAGAGGGAGAGGCTAGATGGCAAGGTTCAATGTAACCTATAGATAATGCCTTGATGATACTTTGTAGTCCACTGAAAAGGCCACATCTTACTCCAATGGTTAACTGAAGTTTAAGGTAATAATTGTCTCAAGCTGATGGAGACCCAAAAAAAAAAAGTTCTCTACAAAATTTGTAGAATATAAAAAAAGGTATCAGTAAGTCTTTATCAGTAAATATGTTATAAACAAAAAATCATTAAGGATAACCCTTCCCTTCCTATTCACACAAATGACAAAGTAGTGTCTTAATTCTTAAAAAAGATTATATTATAAAGTATTATCAAGTCTTAATTCTTAGAAGTATTATCAAGTCTCACCCCTTGAAAAGGTCAAAAGCCATTAAGTAAAAACAAATAAATAAATTATATTAGCGTGTGGAACATTACCTCCAAGGCCATTGCTCTGTGCGCTTTCCAATCAACTATTCCCCCAAACCTTGAAACAGCCTCCTTAACAGATTCAAAAGGTGCTGTAGTGTCGACAAGACCTCTGTTCACATTTGCTTTCTTTGCGTGTCCAGAAGAATTATCTGATTCTGCAGTTTCACTTGGAGAATTCCCAACCTCCGGTCTGTGATTATTAAGCTCAAAGGCTGGTACGTCTTCATTCTTAGTTTCACCCACCAAAGTAGAATCATTGTTACCCTGAATCTCATCAAGTTCAGTGGAACTCACCTGGTCAGGTTGACAAGGTGGTGGAACACTATGGACTTCTGATGACAAAGATGTGGAATTCTCAGGAATGGTACTGGTCTCATTTAAACTCACTGGTGAAGTAAATGTAATCGAGTTCACTGAAGAATGAGATGGTGAAAAACTATTGGTTTCTGATAGTAGGCTTGTGGCTTCAGAGGCAGTCCCTAAGTCCTTTGAAATCTCTGGTGAAGTTGGTGGGCTCTGCTCCAATGATGAATGAGGAGCTGGACTGGACTGGATTTCAGGAGATGTAACAATATTATAAATAGTAGTCCCTGATACATTTGAATTCTCCTGCAAAATAGGTGCCTCCCCTGATGTATGATGCACCTGACTGCCATGAAATTCTGAAGAATCTGTGGAAGTCTCAATAGTCGTCCCGGTTTCTTTTGAAATCTCTGGAAAAATAGGTGAGATCTGGTCTGGCAATGAATGAGGCACTGCATTACTTTCAGATGATAAATTTGTGGAATTATCAGAAATGGTTATTGACTCATTTGGACTTGAAATAGCTTTGCTCTGATCCATTAATGGATGAGCCGATGGAATGTTGTGAGACTCCGATGCTGAAGTTGTCGGGTTCCCAGTTATAGTCCCAGGTTCATTAAAATTCTCTGAGGAAACTGATGTCTCCTGGACCAACGCCGTGCTGCCCAGAATTGACATCCCTGATGAAATAGGCATTTTCTGGTCCAGTGATATGGCATCTTCAACTTTTTCACCAGTAATCGGGGGAGTAGAAGGATGTGGGTTACTGGGAAGATCTGGCAAAGGAATAGAGGTGCTTTGAGAAGGTTCCTCAAATGGTAGCTCTTCTTCGGCATCCTTGAATTCTTCCATTCTATACGTAGGATTTTCCTGCTAAAGATTCTGCTGTACAAATTGACAGCAGAGGAAAAGGATAGAACAAGCAGCAAATAATCAGACTAATTACAAACACTGCAGCAACATATTATTTTTCTTTCAATTCTTAATCCAATATGTTGTGAATAAAAATATACAGCTAATAAAGATTAGTATTTTTGTATTCAATTTATGCTCCCTCTGTCTCATGCACGCTCACTTTTCACACACCAGTGCACCCTTTTCCAATCTAATAATATGTAAAGAACCAGTCATTTTCTTAGAACATTAGCTTGTGGGAAGAAAGAACGACAAGAGAACATCTGCGGCGGCAGGTCAGGGGACAAATTGTTGAACGTCGGAAACTACATTGACACCAAATTACAAGACGGACTAAGCAAGAGAACTTGTGGACTCTCATTGCTATGTGCCAAGAATAATTCCATGCAGACCATAGATATACCGAAACAGGACTACAATGCCCAATTTATATTGGAATGCTGAGTCATTGTCAGTACAAAAATAAAAGTCACATATTTTTTTCCCCAATCCTGAAATGCTCCCTCCTCCCTCCCTACCAAGCATTCATGCTTAATTTAACAATGAAAGCAGCACCTTAAAATGTTGGAGAACTGATGTGAAACATGTATGCGTGTATGAAAATCAACAATAAAATACTCAATCACGCTTCACCAACATGAAACGATAGTTGGTAGGAAAAGGCTAAAACTAATAAAGCGGATAGGTGTAATGAAATAACATGCGCAGACAAATCCAATTTAATCGAGAATCAACAAAAATAATATATTATGCGGTAAAAGATTCTATGATCAATATTAAAGCTACTGACAGATACACACAATCTCAAGTTTGTGAACATCAGTTAAATCGATAAAAAAACTCAGGCATTAAAATATCAAACTCGAAATAATCGATCTCAATTAAAAACGTACCCATTGAGGATCATGTCGGCCTCAATGTCCTTGTGATGCTTGTGGATGCGTAGAAAAATCTCCCACTAATTCAATATTTCAAGCCGTGCGTGATTTGGACTCCGAATGAGAAATATAAGCTGAAAACGAATCAAAATCGCGTAACAGGTCTGTCAGGCTATCAAGTTTACTGTAGCCTGCGGGTACACTGTAGCAATCGAGGGTCCGATACTGTAGCAGTCGGTCGTGCACTGTAGCGCGCTACTGTAGTAATATTTTTTTTCTAATTTTTTGGGAGAATTTAGGAAATTTGAGTAGTGTTTTTCTAGCTTTTTTTTTTCTTTGAGAAAGAAATTTGTGGGGAGGTTAGGAATCAAGAGAGAGCTAAAAATTTAGATGTAAAGGTTTGAGAGGAGGGGATAAACAATTAGAGCTTCACACTCTAATTGGGGCTAGCTAGGGTTTCACACTCTAAACTAGGGTTTCCTAGGACTTTCTACCGCTAAGAAAGAAATTGGGAGAGATCATTGCTCACACACGATTTTAAGAAAATTTTTATAATATTCATTGCATAAAATTGTTTGATACAAGGCTTTATATAGGCCTTTACAAATTTTGAATACAACTCAAATTCCTAATCAAAATAGAATTACAACTCCAAAATAAAGATATTAAACTCCTAATAAAAATAAAACTCCAAAATAAAGAAACTCCAAAAAACTAAAATACATAGAGTTTTACTACTGGAAAACTAAAACGAGACGTCTTCTCCACCAGTGAAACACGTGGTTTGATGTCCGCATCATTCTCCTCGTGTTGGAGAGAACTCGACTCTGTCGAGTTAGAAGTGAAACTGCTTTGATACTACTTCAAAATTTCATGATCAATCTTCTGTAGTTCACATCGACATAGTCATTTATCATCAATTGGTACTTTTCATGTCCAACAACAACAACTAAGCCATTTGTCCCAAGTATTTGGGGTAGGCTACATGAACCAAAAGAGAATTACGTCGGATCGGGCACATGGATCAGCTTTCTCCACTTATTCCTATCGAGCAATATGCTTTCACTAAGACCTTTAGCCTCTATATCTTGTCATATTACCTCCATCCATGTTTTCTTCGGTCTCCCCTGTGCACTTTTAACTTGCCCTAAACTGATACGCTCTACTAGCCGGACTGGCGCATCTGTAGGTCTACGTCGCACATGACCAAACCATCGTAGGCGATTTTCTCTAATCTTTTCTTCTATAAAGGCTACACCTGTCTTAGTACCAATATCCTCATTTCTCACCTTATCTCTCCGCGTGTTACCACACATCCAACGAAGCATGCGCATCTCTGCAACACTCATCTTCTGGACATGATGTCTCTTTATAACCCAACATTCTATGCCATATAACAAAGCTGGCCTAATAGCAGTCCGATAAAACTTTCCCTTCAGCCTTAACGGAATGTTACGATCACATAAAACTCCTGTTGCGCCCTCCATTTCAACCAGCCAGCTTGGATCCTATGCTTGACATCACTATCAATCTCCCCATCCTTTTGGATAATAGAACCCAAGTACTTAAAATAACTGCTCATCGGTATTTCTTGTCCATATAGTCTCACAATACTATAATCTTGGATTCCCTATTTACTGAATTTACACTCCATAAACTCTGTTTTGGCCCTCCTTAATCTAAAACCTTGAGATTCTAGAGTTTACCTCTATAACTCCAATTTGACATTTACCCCAGCTCTTGTCTCATCGACTAGGACAATATCTTCAGCAAATAGCATACACCATGGTATCTCATCCTGAATAGCTCTGGTAAGCTCATCCATCACTATGCCAGATAAGAATAGACTCAATGCAGATCCTTGATGCAATCCAATTGTGATAGAAAAATCGCTTGTTATGCCTCCACAAGTTGTGACATTTGCCGCTACTCCATCGTACATATCCTTGATTATGTCAATATATTTGATGGGGACTCCCTTTTTCATCAATGTCCACCATAATACCTCTCTTGGCACCTTATCATAAGTTTTTTTCTAAATCAATAAAGACCATATACAAATTTCTCTTCCTCTCTCGAAATCGCTCTATAAGTTGACAAAGCAAATGAATAGCCTCTGTCATCGATCGCCCCGGCATGAACCCAAACTGGTTCTCTGATATTGTAACATTATGCCTTAACATGTGTTCAATTACCCTTTCCCAAAGCTTCATGGTGTGACACATGAGTTTTATTCCACGATAGTTTGAACAACTCTGCATATCACCCTTGTTCTTATGGAGAGGTACTAAGGTACTCTTCCTCCACTCATTTGGCATCATTTTAGCTAGCCAGATCTTATTAAAGAGGTTTGTCAGCCATCTCACGCCCACCTCTCCTAGGCATCTCCATACCTCAATAGCAATTCCATCCGAGCCAACAGCTTTCCTTGACTTCATCCTCTTCAAGGCCTCTTTAATTTCAGATTCGCTAATTCTGCGCATATAATTATGGTTCATATCCTGACACTTAATGGTAAGGTCATTCAAGTCTTGAGTAGAACTACCATTGAACAATTTGTCAAAATACTCTCTCTATCTTTATTTGATTTCTTCATTTCGAACTAAAACCTTCTGATCCTCATCTTTGACACACCTCACAGTACATAAGTCTCTAGTCTCTCCCTTATTTGAGCAATTATATATATATATATATATATATATATATATATATATCCTGTTCAACCTCTTTGGCGTCCAACTTCTCATACACTTCTTTGTACACTTTAGCTTTTGCATTCTGAACAGCTTTTTTAGCCTCTCTTGGCTAGTCTATACCTTTCAAAACTCACTCCATCACAATTTTTCTTCAAATCTCTATAAGAGTCTCGTTTGATCTTAATGGCGTCCAACTTTTCATGTCCAACAAATCAGATATTTTTGAATCCCACCAACTTGGGTGGTGATAATTTTATCATCTAAAAATTTATCAAGTTGACATGTATAGAGTAAAATATCTGATAGTGCTGAAAGGAAGGGGCTCTGAAAATAGGCTCGAGGGAAGCTCATCAAGTGAGAAAACACCTATAAGATCTTTATAATCCACTAAGCAGTTAATATTAAAGTAAAACCGATGCCAAAATCTATAAGAAGATCTATAACATAAATATCATCGTTCAATTTCATCAAAATTTGAAATGAATCAGAACTACAAACATGCAATTTTTGAATATCACCAACATTAAAAGTATTTAATCTATTCCTATCATCAACTTGTATCCCATGGTTGACGTTATTTTGTGCAATTTTATTATTGATGTCTGTGGATTGTTCGTGCATGTGTGATGCAAAAGATGCAGATGATGATGTAGACTCGATGACTTGATACTGATAGATTATGGGGATAAAGTCCGTGTAGAATTTCAATTTAGTATCTAACATATGCCACAAAGAAAAAAGTGATGGTGTTGACAATGAGGAGGAAGAAGTTGGTCGTCAAAATAGGTAACGACTGTAGAGATTATTAGTAGAGAAAGCGGAGAAGGGGGTGTTGGCAGGAGAGCCGATGAAGAGAGAAGACGAGTGGCAGTAAACTCCTTAATCACAGAGTGACTTTCAGAGAAATAGTACTATTAGACTTAGGTGCTTTATGGGAACTCCGTCACTGATGGCAATCTTAAATGGGCTTAGACAGTTGGTAATAACACGCTCATAACCTTGACATTTGTAGCACTTAATTGTGAGACTAATCTTAAAAAGTCTTTTTCAGTATTCTTACTCTTATTGTTATCAAATTTTTCTTTGACTTCTCTAGCTATTGGGATCACACAAGGAACACTCAATCATGCTTCACCAACATGAAACGATCGTTGGTAGAAAAACTTTAAAACTAATAAAGGGGGTAGGTGTAACGAAATAACATGCGCAGACAAATCCAATTCAATTAAGAACCAACTAAAGATAATATATTATGCGACAAAAAATTCTACGATCAAAATTAAAGCTATTAAATTGCAGGTAAGATGATACGCATAATCTTATGTTTGTGAACATCAGTTAAATCGGTAAAATAACTCAGAGATTAAAATATCAGACTCGAAATAACCGATTTGCATTAGAAACGTACCTACTGAGGATCACATCGGCCTCAGTGTCCTTGTGATGCCTATGGATGCGTAGAGAAATTCTTCACGAATCCAACGCTTCAAATCGTACGTGATTTGAACTTCGTGTGAAAGATATAAGCTGAAAATAAATTGAAATCGCTTAACATGGTTGTCAGGCTGTCGGGATTACTGTAGCATGCGAGTACACTGTAGCAGTCGGGGTCCAGCACTGTAGCAATCGGTCGAGCACTATAGCGCGGTACTCTAGCAATATTTTTTCTAAAATTTACGTGTGGAGAATTTGAGGAGAATTTGTGAGGAAATTTGAAGTGTTTTTCGAGCTTTTTTTTAGAGAGAAATTTATGGAGAGTTAAGAACCAAGAGAGAAATTTTGAAGAAAAGGGTTTGAGAAGAGGGAATAAACAATTAGAGTTTCACACTCTAATTGAGGCTAGCTAGGGCTTCACACTCTAAATTAGGGTTTTCTAGGCTTCCCACCAGTAAAAGAGAAATTGAGAGAGATTACTGTACACACAATTTTGAGAAAAAGTTCATAATATTCATTGCATAAAATTGTTTGATATAAGGTCTTATATAGGCTTCTAAAAAATTTGAATACAACTCAAACTCCTAATCAAAATAAAATTACAACTCCAAAATAAAAAAACTAAACTCCTAATAAAAATACAACTCCAGAATAAAGAAACTAAAATACATAGAGTATACTACTGAAAATTGGAACGGGGCGTCGTCTTCTCCACCGGTGAAACATGTATCATACTGTGACTTGATGTCCGCATCATTGAAAAAGATTAAGTTGGGAGATGTTTTTACTCTTACTGTTAAAATATCGCAAGTGCATGGTTGACCATTATAACACTTGACGTTCGATCCACAGGGACAAGCGGTTCTTTAATTCTAAACACTATCTCGGTGAATTGATAAATAAAGACCATAAGTTGCAACCAACAAATTGAAACAATAGTTATGTATCTTCTTTGACACTAAATATCTCATGAATCATGTGTAACCAAAGATGTTTATAACCAATATAAATCAACAGTAGCGTGAAGGTGTTGCATTACAATACACCACAACATACTATTGTGTTAATAGAAATAATCACAGCTTGAGAAGAGCAAGACACAGAATCAACAAACCAAAGGAAGGGTAAAAAAATGAATGAAAAAGGAAGGGGGAATTGTAAAGCCCCTCAAGGTGGTATGGACCAATGTTACCATGAAAAACGTGAGTAGCCCAAAATGTGGTACAGTGGGGGTAGCATTCTTCAGATAAATTAGTTCGAAGAAAATATGTTTACCCGAAACACGAAATGATCTTTAACGTGTGTGTGTGTGTGTGTTGTAAGCACACCACATTATCCAATGAAATGTTTAATGTACAAATAACACTTAGACACACCAAACATAAGCTTCGTTTCTTTTTTCAACCTCAGTATATAATTTTTATTTTTATTTTTGTGTTTTTATGTGAATTCTTGGTCCGGAGCAAGACCATGTGGCTATAATAAGACAGGTGATCTTTGACTCTTCTCCATCCAACTTATTTCATAATCATTTATGTTTGTATACTAAGCCTAATTCATTCTTGATTAATGTCTTGATCTGATTTTATCCATTTGTAGAATATCATACCATTTCATATAATTTATAATATTAATAAATTATAGAAAATAATGTCTTCATTTGTGTTTATAATTGTTTCCCCTTGTTCTTTTAGTCTCCTTTAAACAAAGGAACCGGATTACCCATTTCTTAGGCTCTTGCCACTAGAAAAAAGGATATAGAACAAGTGTCATTCATAGAGTACGGCCCACTCTCATTTATCTCCATATACCACCCAGAGTTTCGCATGAAAGTGTGGTCATTGGAAAGGTTAAATAGAATTGCAGCACTGCCATAGAATCCCCATTACAACTGTAGTTATAATTTTTAGGTCAGAGTATATTAAAATTAACAATCTATAGATATAGTTTTTTCAGTTCACACCCTACCAAGCGTATTTTGTGACTAAGAAATAGATAGTTGTTCCTTTTAGAAACCTTGCAGGTTTACTACAAGCAAATTTGCATTTTTATCATTTTTTCCCATGTATGAGCACATAAACTAGTATTGAAAGATTTAACAACAATTGGTTTCAATTATTGCGTCTCACCCCAAAAAAACACAAGCACACACATATAGTTTCTTAGCCCATCACTGTAAATAACTTGTCCCCGTAGTCCAATAAAGAACAGGTGGCTCCTGTTTTCCTGCAAACTTCGGCTTTGAAATGTACTTGAGCACAATTTCCAGTGAAGGGATCTCACAAAACTTTCCAAACATATGTCATCAAGGAAGATGAAATATACTTAATTAATATTCATTTTATAACCCTTGGGCATTCACTATGCATACATAAATGATTATGTTTATTTAATATCCCGTTTATAACCCTTTTATAATGCTTAAGACATTTGTCATGCATATACATGAAACCAGAAACTACAACACTTGGACCTTGTTTCATCTGTCATCCCTAGGACTCCTTCGGCAATCACTACTATTCAACTGGAGAACTGGTGTCATGGGAGACTACAATTCTGTAGATTTAAGATGTATCTCATTCGTTTGCTGTGAGTTGGATTCAGGCATGAAAACGAGGCAAACTGTAGTGTACTCTAGTATCAGTCCATCCAACCGATCAGCAATCACTGATTTAAGGAAAAAAACATGGAAAAATACATCTCTTAAATCATGAAACACATGCGACATAACTTGAGTCAAAAACACACCTAATGACCTTCCAATACTAGCTATTTTAAACCATCAAATTCACAAGCTGGTACCCAATTGTAGTTTGTCCGAAGCAATGAATTCACCCGCCCAAGAAAAGAAGTAAAATGTTATATCAGCCATATTAGTCTAAATCTACATGCATGTGGTTTGAAATTAGATTTTCATAAAAGGACATATCAGGATAAAATAAAAGTTCTATCCACAAATCACTAAAATTTAAGTGGGTTCCCTTCAAATTCTTCCACAGACATAATATCAACTTAACTAAGCATATAACCCAATAATATTACAAACACATTCCATTAAGATTAAGTTCTTCAAGAACAATCAGCTTTTACATTGCATTGAGTTGCATTAATTTTACACAATCATGCATTTTAATATGATTTTCCTCAAAAATAAAAACACCAAAATGACATCAAGATCCATCTAACTATTAACGGGAAGCTCCCTTCAGTGACACGAGTAAATTTAAACTAAGCACATATCCCATGATTAACCAAAAAAAAAGAAAGAAAACAGCTACATGGGATTGATTAAGTTCCTCAGCTCCTACACACATCATATTATTTGAGACGACTTCTCACCAACAAAAAAAGGAAGCAAAAGGGTCGACTCCCCAAAGAATCATCCAAGTTTCAGTGGAATTCCATTCAAATACTGACATAAACAAAAGAACCCATCTCAAATAACCAAAAATTTCCATAATTACACACACAACAGACTTCAAACCCCCCAATCAAACGAATTATACACAAAGAGCTACCAATTCCATACTTAGCAACTTGAAGAAGAAATTAAAGAGTGAAGTAAACAAAAAGAGACAACTAAGTTCAGTTCCAATAAAGAGAATTCAAAGCTCACTTACTTGTTTCCTTGATTGCTTTTCTTCTCTTATCTAATCTAATGGAGAAGAAGGAGGAGGAGGAGAAGAGAAGACTCGATGGAGATTGAAGACAGAGAGAGAGAGAGAGAGAGAGAGAGAATTAAAGGTTGGCACGAGAAATTCACGTGAGGAGCGGGGCTGTTCAAGGACCGTCTGTCTCTTTTGTTCATTTAATTAGGGTTCTTTTTTTTAATTTTTTAAAAAGAAAACAAAGCCATTATTATATTACTTTCGCTTTTCGTTATGTAATGTTTTAATCCAAAATGGTTTTACTGCACCCGTTGCACTCACCCAGGCGCAAATGACAGCTGGATGGCACTTGTTATGTACACGTCACTGTTAAAAGTTGGGTGCTTTGTGAATTTGTTTATATATATATTTTTTGTTTTTTGACATTTGGGGGAATCTTTACAACAGCAATAAAAGACGTGGGGATGGTCGGCTGGGCTTCTGTCCGAGTTCCCGCATATAAGTTTTTATGCGAGTTTCTGGAGAAAATTTGCGGTTCATTGTCATTTAAAAAAATAATAATATCTGTAAATTATAACAAAAAAAAAAAATCAAGAAAAACGATGGTTGCGTCCCAATCTACAGGCTGCGTGAGGCAAGATTGCAAGTCTTGATTATTTTCTGAGAAAGAGATTCCTAATTTTTTATTCGTTGAATTTTAACAAATATAAATCTATTTGAACAGAGAAAGTACATTTAAATTATAATTTTTAAACATATAAATATTATTTTTTTAATATATTTTATAGGAAAAATTAGCAACAACCTCCTATTTCTTAACATAATTAAGAAAAAAAAAACTCAACTTCATGATTTGTTTGGCTTCGGTCTCAGTTTCATCCATGTCAGCAAAAAGCAATCAGACAGATTGTATCCTTCTTCTCATATAATTTTGTTTCTCTTTTTATCATTTTCTCAGATCAAGGCTCTGTTCTTTGACGCTTAGCCTGAAGGAGGATTCCCATTGCAGATGAGTCTCGTCGCGAGTGGCTTCAGTACCATGAATTACTCGATTTCAATCTCGAGGCGATAAAGGATATCGAATCAAATGGATAACATAGCAAAGAGAGAGTCAGAGTCAAAAACAGTGCAATTTTGTGAGGATTGCGGTCATAGTCGCAGTCTTAATAAAAACAAAAAAAACAAGACATTTTTTTTAGGACTGCGATATAATAAAGAGGATTGTGATCATGATTGTGATTATGATCACAATCCTATAAAAGACTCAGAAAAATGACATTTTTGTGAGAATTGCGATCATCATCGCAGTCATAATAAATACTCAAAAATAGAACATTTTTGTAAAGATTGCGATCATGATTACATTACTAATAAAGACTCAGAAATAGGGCATTTTTGTGAGAGCTTAATACTACAGGGTCATTTAAGTCTTTTTCACCGCTCTAAAACGTGCTCAACAGCGCTCGACGCGTTAGCGTGCGACCCTCAGTAGTGTTTCTGCGCTTGTCACGTGAGTATGACTTTTCTTTAAAAAGAAGGTGGTTGAAGCGAATTAAATTTTATGAATGAGTTTTTTCCTAATTACAGTTTGACATAGGTGGCTGAAACAAAATCCGCCTATTTTATAATTTAAAATCATTTTCTTTTATTGAAGGATACATGAAAAACTATTGGTATTTTTCATACCTACAATATAATTTTTCTTATATGGGGAATGATTTTAGATCAGATTTAGTTAAAGAGTAAGTTCAAGAGGGCAAAACTGTTATTAAAAAGTTGCATCTAGAACTAAACTATTTGTGTTGTATTTATATCAAATCAATACGTTGAACTTTAGAGTATATCATGAACATGTATTTAGTGGATAAAACATAAAATTTTAAATATTTAGGTATAAAGAAATCTCAGTGCAACAATGTGGGTATAAAAATAAAATAATACAAACTTTGGGTACAGAAAAATATAAATTATTTTTCATTTTGGGTATAGGAATAATTTCCTGTACTAACTTTTTTTTACATCTAAGCATTTTGGTGAGGGGATGAAGGGAAAAAGAAGAGGGAAAAAAAAAAGCATTTTAATTTGAATGATTATTTATCTTGTCTGTATCTTCTGAGGGGTTAAAGTATAATTTTTCGGAGGGTGTGAAAATAAGCTGATCAAGGTTGTTTTGACATAATGTTGACAAGCTGGGGGGCTACAGAACATTTTACCTTGAAGAGATTTAAATATTATTTTTTCCAAAAAGACACGTCAAACGCTCAATAATAAACTTCGGGGGGACCAGCGCGCATAGAAATTTCTATGCGGAGTCCAGCGCAGCTGAGGACCGTTAGCATGCCCCTACAAGTGAGTTGACGACAAGGCGCCACCTCACACCTACTCCCTAAATGAAATCAATATTATAAAAAAAAAGGAAAAGAAAAAAGAAGAAATAAAGAAAAGGATATTCCTTCATTAATCTTGAGACAAAAATTAAAGTGACTCAAAGAGTGATTCTTATCTGTAATTAGAAGAGAACACAAAAAAATATTATTATTATATAGAGAGAATGATTGACGTGTGTCATTTTGAAAAGATCTGAAGTTGAATCTTTTTTACTGGAATACAGTTTTACGATGTCTGAACGTAAGATCCACTCTGTTAAAGTTGATCTACATTATTTCAAGTAAGTGAAAACCAAAAAATCATATATTTTGAATACTTTTTACCCATCCATATGAAATAATAAGTTGATCAGTTTAACGGTGTAAAATATTTAAAATCTAACAAAAATTTGTACGTGAGGATTTTTAAGTGTATAGATCATGATAAAATGGTTGGATCGAGAATCTGTATGTATAAAGACGTAAATCTAAATAATATGTTATTTTTGTGCCTACTTGATAAACGAGCAAAAAATATTTAAAATACATAATTTTTTATTTTTAGTTACAATTAATTTTAACGAAATAAATCTTACATATTCAGAGATATCGTAAGATCATATTTGAGCGGGAAAGATTTAGCCATCCTCTCTCTCAATGTCCAAAAGTCCATCTCTCTGTGTTAATGATGATAGTATAAATGTAATGAGTTGTAATGATGTGACACAGAGACTATTGAAGGACACATGAGAACAAAGATGGATGAGAGAAGTTGGAGCCCATGTTGGGTCAGGAAATTTATTCTTTTTGGCCCAATGTACACCTGATGTTTCTATCATTTTTTATTGATATGTCTTTTAAAAACTGATCGTATAGGCAGTGTAAAAAAAATGAGAGTGAGTTGTGACGAGTATCAGATTCAAATATGTATACGATTTAATATTAAAAAAAAGTGGTTGCATATTTGGCACGTGTGTTTTGAAAACGAAAATACCATTAATTTTATTATCCGTCGAGATTTTCTTTTAAAATGTTAAAATAAATTATTTTTGGTTAAAAATAAAAACATCATTTCTAAAATGTTTTAATGTACAGATAATAAAAATTTATATAATTATTCATTATTTTCATTTTTGAGTGAAGATGCAAGCGTAAATTGTCATCAGGGTAAAAATTTTGTGAAGAAACGCAGGTCATGAGAATTGCTTGAAATAACGAAAAAAAAATCAATTGTTGAAATTTATTGAACAAAATTTTCGTCCGAAAAAAAAGGAAAAAAAAAAAGAAAAATTAACTTTGAAAACAAAAGAAAAACTCCAAACATCAAAATTTACATTCCAAAAAGAAGCCCTCACAAAAGGAAAATATTTTTTAATCAAATTCATAAAAACCTTCCACATACCATAAAAAAACTTCTGAATCAAAATTTACAAAACGTTTCTTTTCTGCTCTGACAAAAAAAATTTGTCAAACTTTTGAATCAAAATTGTCAAATTTCAAACTAATTTGAAAACCCCACGGCTATTTGAAGATAGAAGCTCAGCAGATTCCTTGACATCAGAACTTTGTGACTTATTGCTTCCTTCTATCAATAGGAAAACAATTACCATTTAGAAGCAAGAGATCCAAAAACAAAAACATAGGATTAAGGGAAAATACTCTCTTGAACCTCCATTTGCCATCTAACTACATCTACTCCATTATTGTCACAATGGGACACCTAAATGGGATACAATATGTGATACATGTTCGGGGTGATTGGACACAACCATGGGAAGTTAGAATTTCTCGGTAGTGTTCACTTTAACATATTTATTTAGTCTCACATAGGATGAGATATGAAAAGGAAAAGAGTTTAAATATCAATCCTTTCTTATCTTATTTGATTTATATATTATTAGAAGGGTACACCACACATGTGCATGTCACGCCGCACCGTCGGCCTCGCCATCGCAAGCAGCGAGCTTATTTCTTGTTTTTTTTTATTTCTTTTCCTTTTAATTTTTGACTAATTCAAACTTTGACCATTTATTGCTCACGATTACATATCTCAATATTTGGAGATCGTACGCATTAAAATCACCTGTTACCTACAAATCCGGGATTTAGCTATTGGATCGGGGTGCTCTGCAGCCTCCACAACAACAATTCTCTCTTTCCCCCCTCTTGAGCTTTTTCATGTGAAGAGTTATGTTCTTTGGTTGAAAATTAAACTTATTTCTTTTTAGTGGGCTACCGTTCCTTATTTGAGCAGGAGACTCATGCTCACGCTCACGCCGGGTGCTAGTACATTTCAGGGGATCTTTTACCGCTAGTTGACATGTCCGCTTTACGCCCAGGCGATATGGCAGGTCTTAGTCTTTTAGGGAAGCGATTGGCACGACTGCTCCCTTCACATGCCAGTTTCTTTTCCTGTAGTTTATTTATGCACATAGTTTTTTACATGTTTAAATTTAAAATTTTAGTAAGCTAAAAAAATCTAAAAGCGTAGAATAATACAGATACAGAACAACAATACATATTCGAGACACCTAGTCCCAATATCCATGAGAAACGTGTGTGTCCCCTATGCGTATAATATTCTAGGATTCATATTAAAATTAAATTTATAGCAAACTTTTCAAACTAATTTAGAAATTTCTATAAAATAATGTAAGAAATAAGCTTTTACAAAGAAAGGATATACATATACAAAATATTTAGAACAAAATTATTCTTACTTAAATATAATAATTAATAATATATATATATATATATATATATATATATATATATATATATATATATGAGGTTTTCATGTGAGAAACTTTCTCACACGATGATCGTGAGAAAATCATATAGGGGCTATCATGTGGATGATCCAAACCGTTCATCTTGATCTATATACTTTATTTAGGCTGCCAATAAAAAATCACGTGAGTTCAAGTTTTTTTACCCATGAAACAAGTGGTTACAAAATATATGTTATATTCGCCGTACAATAAAGATGTCACTTGATGCATGGGTAAAAAGACTTGGAATCGCGTGATTTTTTATTGGTAGTCTAATTAGAGTATGTAGATCAAGATGAACGGTTCGATCATCCATAAAATATATATATATATATATATATATAAGCTTCGTGAGAAAACCATATAAGAGAGATTTTATGGATGATCCGAACCGTTCATCTTGATCAACATACTCTAATTAGACTACCAATAAAAAATCATGCGATTTCAACTTTTTTTACCGATGCATCAAGTGACATCTTTATTCTACGGTGATATAACATACGTTTTATAACCACTTGTTGTATGGGTAAAAAGGCTCGGACTCGCGTGATTTTTAATTGATAGTCTAAATAAAGTATATAGATCAAGATGAACGGTTCGGATCATCCACATAAAAGCTCCTATATATATATATATATATATATATATATATATATATATATATATATATATATATATATATATATATAGAGAGAGAGAGAGAGAGAGAGAGAGAGAGAGAGAGAGAGGTCTTCGTCTGAGAAACTTTCTCACACGAAAACCGTGAGAAAACCATATAGGGACGATCATGTGGATGATCCGAACCGTTCACTTGATGCATAGGTAAAAAGACTTGGAATCGCGTGATTTTTTTATCGGTAGTCTAATTAGAGTATGTAGATCAAGATGAACGGTTCAAATCATCCATAAAATCTCTCTTATATGGTTTTCTCATGAAGCTTATTTTGAGAAAGTTTCTTATTTGAAAATTTTTCTATATATCTATTCTTCGTTCAATATCTATTTTTATAAACTTTCTCTATTTCAAATCGAAGTAAGTAATTTTTTTTTTTCAAGACTTCAGTTGTATAAACGGACTTTTAATACTTTTTCCATCTAACGTTCAAGATTTTTGATTTCTAATACTATAAAACTCAGTATCACATGATTTTTCCATCTTAGTAGTATCAAGAAAGTATCGAAAAAATGTTCGAATATTATAAATACGGTGTCTTTCAAGTACCGAAAACTTGTCCCTTTTTTTTGGATATAGTATGGCATTCGTATTAAAAACAAGTTTTCTCGGTCACGAGTGTCCCACTCATGTCTACTGATCAAATCAGAGACGGAAATCAGAATCAGAATCAGAATCATAATCAATAGAAAAAGAAAGAAAACCTACAAGTAATGATCTTCTGTTTCTTTCTTAATTCCTTTTACCAACTTTTCCCTATATTTCCAGCTTCATACAGGAGAAATCATCAACTGGCATGTCAAAATTTAGCTTCTGTTAACTAAGGTGCTTTCTTTTAACATTTTTTTTTTTCCTCTCTTAACATTTTTATTTTGTGGTCTGACTGATTTTTATTAAATTTCACTTATTCTTTATTTCTTATTCATCTTCTATTCTCAATTTTGCGTGATAGATTATCATTCAGAAAACTCAAAAGTTCAGTTATGTCTAGGCACAAACCAGAGTACATATACACATAGACTTGTACATCAATACATCAATCCACTGGATACTGAGCCTTCCTACGTGCCGCACTAGGCCAGCCCATTCGTGCCTTTTTCATTCGTATGCGAATCGAGCCAGATCTTTTTTTTTTTTTTTTTTTTTTTTTTTGGGGGGGGGGGGGGGGGGGGGGGGTGGGGGGGTGAGGGGGGTGGTGTTGGTCCAAGAGGTGAAGAGATCTGACGGTGCTCGGTGAACAAATCTACTGAAGGGGAGAGAGAGGAAGCAGCGAAGGAGAGAGAGGGGGGGGGGGTGTTGGTCCAAGAGGTGAAGAGATCTGACGGTGCTCGGTGAACAAATCTACCGAAGGAGAGAGAGAGGAAGCAGCGAAGGAGAGTGAGAGACTGTTAGAGATTCTCACTCTATTATTTAGCTTGAGAATTGGAGTGAGGATGACAAATGACTCAAATGAGGTGTTGATATCTAATTTAAATGACTAATAGGCTAATAGTTCATTAAATAATACATATAATCATGCCTCCTATTGAAGGTCCAATTGAAACTTTATTGGTTGCGCCAATAGGCCATGCCGTAAATTTCAAGCCCAATTACGACCCAAAATACCATTTTCATTATCCATGTATCAAAAATTTTCATACCGGCTCATAGGGTGTTCAGAGGTCAAGTTTGGTGGGGTTTTGAACAAAATGAAAACCTGCTCGTCAAGTTCGACCGGGTTTTTGAATTTTTTTTTTTTTTTAAATTTGCCCATCGCGTTTCGGGTCGGATTTGGGTTTTAAGCGGGTCGGTTGGGTTTTGACGGGTTAAACTAATGATTTATGCATACACTTAAACACATATATATAAATATAAATGTATATATGCAAAAGTTTGGTATTTCATGTATATACATATGCACATATATACATAATATGTATAAATACATATACCAACATGTGTAAATGTATACATATTTAATTAAACAGACATACAATTAAGTCAATATATACACTAAAAATGGACGAGTTCTGGCGGGCTCAGGTTTGTCACAGGTTTTGTCGGGTTCGGGTCGGATGGGATTTGAAGAAAATGAAAACCTGTTCAATTGGGTTTGGGCGAGTTTTAGACTAGTACAAAACCCGAAAGTTCATGCAGGTTTCAAGTGGGTTCGGGTTTAAGCCCGACCCATAAACAACCCTACCGGCTTATCATGTCTTCGGTCAGCCTGGAACCATTTCCAACCCTAGAAGAATTCATCGTCTTTCCTTAATACGGAAGACAAATATCTTTTTCAACCATTTTCTATTCTCAACTTCGTACAGAAAAACTCTTAACATTTAACTTTTGAATCTAAAAGATGATCTAGCACTCAAATTGAGGTGTTTTTCTCTGAATTTTTTCCTCCTATCCTCTTTATTTCGTACACTTATTAGTGCATTTACTTATCAGGAGCGGATATTGTCTCCCCAAGAAGTGAGAAACACCCCTAAATAAATTACAAGCGTGCCATTTTTTTTTTTTGACATTTTCACCCTTGACAGAAAGTCTAAAATGTCCCCTTTTTTTTCTCCCCCTCCCCCTCCCCCTCCCCGATCTCCCCACCTCCTCCCCCACAACCGATCTCCAACACCCACCCCCCCCCCCCCCCCCCCCCCCCGGGGGGGTCTGTTCGGCTGAGTCGGGAGATTGGGGGGAGGCGGGGGGAGGAGGAGGGGAGACCGGTGGGAAGAGGAGGGGGGTCGGTGGGAGGAGGAGGGAAGGGTGTTCGCCGGAGGAGGTGGTCGCCAGCGGGGGGAGGCATGGAGGGGGAGGAGGAGGAGAATAAAAAGAGAACATTTTGAGAGTTTTTGGAATTTTTTCCCCTTTGGGGATGGGGGTGGGCTTTTATCAAATTTAGGGGTGCCCTAATCCTAAGGTTGCCTTTCTCACTTCTTAGGGTGGCAATATCCGCTCCCTTACTTATCTTATTTCCCTCTTATCTTTTTTTTTTTTTTTCAAATTTCAAAGGTTTTTTCTTCTCTATTTCAAATATATAGAGAAGATATTATCATCTAGAAAACTCAAAATTCAACTGTTGGTTACACAAAGTGACTTAAAGAACTAGACCCACTCATTATTACCCAGCCCGTTTGGGTTCCTATTGCGTCAAGGATGGTAAATAGAACTGCACCAACATTATACAAAAACAAACATAAGTATGAACAGTTGACCACCAAAATTCCAAAATGCTACTCTATTAAATTCCTACATATAAATGTGGAAGACAAGGTAAAAGATTATCATCCTCTCAATAACAATAACAATAACAATAACAATAATAATAATAATAATAATAATAATAATAATAAGGTTAAAGATTATTACCCTCGAACAATATAACATTACAATCAATTACATTAAGAAACTAGAATGTAGAATATTTTCATTCATCAAACTTGTTAACCATACCATTCATAAATCCTACTGTCAATAATATCATTTGCAGAATACTTTCGATGTATCAATTGGATAAAAGCAAAGCTACTGTAGAGATTCAGATCCTCTCATCTGCTACAAAAGGATAGCCAACTACTCCTCTCAGAAACGTGATCATTCATATGTGAGCACAATGCACAGGAAGAAGAAGAAACAACAATTCAATGACAAGCAAGCATCAAGCAAACATCCTTGAAGCACAGTTTCGCTATTCGACTCTACTTGAGTTCATCACAAGAAGAAGAAACAACAATTCAATGACAAGCGAGCATCAAGCAAACATACTTGTAGCACAGTTTCGCTATTCGACTCTACTTGAGTTCATCACAACAAGAAGAAACAACAATTCAATGAGAAGCGAGCATCAAGCAAACATACCTGGAGCACAGTTTCGCTATTCGACTCTACTTGAGTTCATCACCTGATCATCTTTTTGTAGCATCTAAGCTCATGGAACTGATGACACATTGTACACATTCTTCTTCTTAATGAAGCCTGATTCCATTCAACACCAACATAAAATGTTTAGCATGGCACGACATTCTACACCCTGACCTTTAAATCTATGGCTGGGATGTCAGGAATAGCATACTCATTAATGTATAGTACCATGAAGAACAAATAGAGCTTAAAAGAGCACTAAGTAAATAGCATTGCGATTATCTCAGTCTATACAAATAATTCCTATAGATCGCGCATAATGCACCCACCAACATTCACAGATTATTAGCACTGCGATAGCACCTAAGAACATCGTTTAGCAATACATTCACGATATTACAATATTATTGTCACCGATTTAATACAAATTTCCCCATCGTCTCACTTCTGCAGTCCTGGTATGCATCCATCTCTGCTTACCTTTATCTTTCAGATAATTAAGGGCATAATATGTCAAAATCATAACGCTCGAAAGATCAGGAAGGTTGGTATAGGACTTTAAATTTCCTTTCCTCACACTCCCGTTACACACAGATAGATATAAAAAAGTTGTAGAAACACCATAGCAAGACGAGAATCAACTGGACCACTATTTAAGAGTTAAAAAAGCAAACAATAGCTTTGCTAGACGTGTTAAACTGTGATTAACCTTGATAGTAAAAAGCAGACATATATTTGAGGCTTCTGAAAGGATAGATAGTAATTAATAATACAGGAATGAAAAGGAAGGATTCAAAAAAGCGATAAAGTCAAGAGGAACCCTCTGGTTGCAAGCATTGCATTGATAGGATTCATACAGGAAAGAACCAATTTGGAAGAAATAAAAGATTACGGGGTGGAAATGTACTTGCACCATCTTGCCCAGGGTTACAAGTGAAGCCGAAATTATAAGCTTGCTATAATGCTTTGTAGGCTATTAGCTATTAAAGGTAACTGATTAAAAACCTTTCTGCAGAAGAAACCGATTAAAGGTAAAACTTCAAGGTTGCATGAAGCCTACTAGCTATCTCTAAGTTACATGAGAATAAGATGCAAAGACCACAGGAACATATATTATATCTTGTAATGTTCATGTAGCCTTCTGTATGGAGAAAAGGCTTGCTTATTGGATAGTGTCCAGGAAAACAAGAATTAGAGAAACAAATTTATTATTGACTCATAATGTCTATTCTCAAAATCTTGAAGGCTTTGCATAGTAATCAAGATTCTAGGTTTTTTTTAGTTTCATGGAACAAACCTTTTAATTGCTGAAGGCTGCCCGCTTTCAATGCAAGAGCAGATCGGCAAACCTACAAATACTATACCAAGAGATTGTTCAGGGGTAAAAGGTCTTCCAGAAACCTAAGCATTATTTGACCTGACGCATGTCCAATACAATCACAAACCTAAATCTTTAACCTTCCTATTACTGGTGCATCCATTGTGTAAGAATCACTTTTTCAACATAAGAGTTACTGAATGGCTCAAAGCCTCAAAAGGCACATAAGACAATAAATACCAGTCAAGAAAATAAAGCAACCTTTCTATTAAATTGAGAACATGAATATGCAATTCTACTGTTGGTTTATCAATTATATATCAAAGAGTAATTCTTTCAACCACAATACAGGACATGCAAAAGATTCAAATAGAAACTATTCAATATTCATAATCATGGCTACACAAGCATATCAATCAACTCTGAGAAAAACAATCACAACCCTCTTAGCATAGAGTTGAGCGTACAACAGCATTATGCATTGAAACTATTTTCATAATTATGGCTACACAAGCATATCAACCAACATTGAGAAACACAATCACAACATTCTTAGCATAGAGTTGACTGTACAAAACCATTTTACATATGAACTATTCAATATTCATAATCATGTCTATACAAGCATATCAATCAACTTTGAGGAACACAATCGCAACACTCTTAGCATAGAGTTGACTGTACAAAACCGTTGTTCATGTTTATTGAGAAACTTCATCAGAATCTAAGTCTTCCTCATTGATAATAAACTTCACAATTCACATAAGATTCAAGAGGAAGTGAAAGATTATATAGACTAGGTGGCAACATAATCAAGCTTCCATATAGTAAAACACAATGGCAGAAATATTATATTTCCAATTGAAAGATTTGATACCCATTTGTATACATGAAAGAACACTCCTGATACAACTTATACAACATAAGTGAACATATTATCCTAAAATATTTTATTCTAGATTTGGATGATGGACGCACTTTATTGAACATTCAGATGGAAAGGGACCTCACAATACATTTCGAATTTAAAGCTTGGCAGGCTTGGGGAATATATCTGGCGTGAACTTCTGAGCTGCGCTCAAGCTTCCTTTGATCTTCATCGCACCTCTGCACCCAAAACAGAAACACACGGATAAGTGATCATATGTGTGTGTATATGTGCAATTAATAGAAAATGCACAAGATATATCATTCTGCCAAATAATTTTTTTACTTGTATTTAAGAACTTCAATTAATCAATGAATAAGCTACTAGAAAATGAATAACTTTAAAAAATATCCCTAAAATATCCCAAAAACTTATTCTTTGTGATATATGAATGCAACACAATATTGATTAACACTGATTTGTCTGCCCCAAAAAGATTTTGTTATGGTTGGCATCTGGCAGTTTTCATCACTATTTTATTACTGTAAAATTTATTCAAACCCTTTTTGAACATGTGAGGATTTTCTCATAGTTTTCCTGAACACAAAGCCCGAGACTTCCAAAGTATTCTCCAAAAGCGAGACTTTTGTATGTGTTGGTTGTCAACAAGCCCTCTAAGGCAACAGATTTAATGAAGGAAGTAACTCATAGAATCTGTTAAGTATTGCAACAATAACTTTCTGAAACTAGCGATTTCTAAAAAAATAATTTGAAGTTTCATTCTTGATTTAACCAATTATCAAAGGTATAATGTGAGTAGTCAAATAAGTTCAGAATGTATTATGCCCATGTTCTGGAAGAAATAGTAACACTAACTTATATAAAAAAAAATTTGGTCCACAACTCAGCTTCAAGCATCTTTTAATGGAATTTCTTTATTAAAGATTCAAAAAAAAAAATAAATAAATCTCGAGTTCAATCATTTCACCTTATGAAAGCCATCTGAGGATTCATTTTCCCCGTCGCCACAGCCATGAAGTCGTCGTCTTTGAAGGAGAAAGTAGCATCAGGCTTCCCTTCGTAAGGACCTAAAAGCCAAGCTCAAGACTCAAATTAGCACAAAAGAAGGAAAAAAAAATATGACGGGTTTTTGAAATGAAAAAGGTGGCACCTTTGGTGACCTTGCCTTCCTTGAGATCGACCACAAAGATCTCTTCATCGACTCCCAACTTCTATAAAATTTTCATAACAAGAACGAACGAACAAACAATGAGAAAGATTGCGGAAGAGATGAGATGATAAAAGAATTAGGGTTAGGGATTGTTGGACCTTGGGAGCGATGTTGAGCTGGTAGACGAGGCCGACCTTGTTGAGGAGCTTCTTGCCCTCGTCGGTGGCGAGATGGAGCTTCATCTGTTCGAGCAAAGCAGCGGATTTCAAGGAGCTCGACGAATCCGCCATTTTTCTGCTCAGATTCCTCTTTTTCTTTTCCCTAATTGATTGCAAAGAGCGAGAAGGAGATGGGATTGGGGATGAATTCAGAGTTTGGAATTTATGAAATTGCGAAGATAGATAGAGAAAGGGATAGGTATCGGTTACAGTTGAGAGAGAGTAATGAGGCAACGGCAACGATGCCGTGTGTGCAGCTTTCGTGTCTGTTGGGGGAAGGAGACCACTGAGAGATGAGCGACCAGAGAGATCTCCAATTTTACAATCGTCAAAAAAAAAAAAAAAAAAAAAAGGCTAAACAAACGTGTCGCTTCCCCCGCCGTTTAGATCCTGATACATGGTGATGGAACAACAGGGTTGCGCCACGTGTTGGTTGTTCTCCCCACCCATCCGCCCTCCTCCGTCCCACGACCCCACGTCAATCCCCATCTGCCCTGACAACATGTAACCCCCCGAAAATTTTAAAAATTATTTGGTGTGATTTTTTTTAATGAAAGTGTGGATATATGTGTATCATTGACCCTTTTTTTGTTTTTTTTGAAATCTGTCCCGATATTGTTGAGAGTTTTGATGAATAAAAGCATGTGTGCATACATATATACACATATAGAGTTGAGCTGGACTACTTTTAGAAGTATCAAGAATGTCGATACTCTCACTTTGATTTGATTGATACACTACTCATATGTAAGATTCAAACTGTTGGGTGTGATCTACTAACTATACACTAGTTAGAAATAAAATTTTATAAATTTTTGTTGTCATTTACCCGTTCATTAAAGTGGTTTCAAATTTAAGCAGTTTTAGGTCTCTCTAAAATGTCGATTTTTTAATCACTCTGATGAACGGGTAATGATAATAAAAAATCTGTGAAATTTTATTTCTAACTAGTTTATAGTTAGTAGATCATATCCAATGGTTTGGATCTTACTTATGGGTGGTATATCAATCAAATCAAAGTACGAGTATCGATATTCTTGATACTTCCGAAAGTAGTCCAGCTCAACTCTCTCTCTCTCTCTCTCTCTCTCTCTCTATATATATATATATATATATATATATATATATATATATATATATATATACATACATACATACATACATACATACATACATATAGGGTTTCTGATCCTCAGTATGGCAGAGTGTAGGCGCTAAAAATACCCAAAAATCTCGCCTAATGAACCATCAATCACGTTGACCAAAATACCCCCATTTTTTACTTTTAACTTAGCAAAAACTCGTCCACAAAAATTTTTACCAAAAAAATATGTAATTTTCAGAGAAATTTCCATTAAATTGATCTGCATTTATAAATTTCCTAATTCATCTACATTGAAAAATAACGTGAAAAAAAAGATCGTAATTACCACAATATTTTTTTATACACAGATATTTATAAATCTGATATTCTCGTAATTGTCACAGTATTTGCAGATTGATTAGATAATACTTCATTCAATTTTTAATAAACTGCGACTATGGTGAGTCTTGGTACTAAGAAATGCTTTATTCTCAATGTACATTATAAATGCGGCCAAGGTCGCAGTATATAGACATTTAGATATTATCAAAATATATTAGCAGTGCGATCATGGTGACAGTCGTAGTATAACATAACTTTCACTCTTATATCACGAGTGCGACCCCAGTCGCAGACCTTAAACTCCTGTCAACCCCAGTTTCAATAACATAGCGCCATGATTGACATGTGTAGTAGGCGTAGTATGGAATGCGTCTATTACAGGTGGCAATTAGTGTTCGCTGATATAATTAACAATGATAAACTATATTATGTACTGTAATTGACTGTATTCACCTGATTGTACTCATATATAGATTATTCTACCTGACACCTGATTGTATACTAGATTGAATCATTACTCCTAAAGTTAGGTATTGTATGTCATCAAGATACTTATACTATACTGATTGATATTCATTATATCATACTCTCTTCTTATTAATGTTTTATTGTTGTCTTCCCTTTCGGTATATGTTATCATTTCATGTACACACTGTTTATATGCACGTGGACTTTTTCTTTTTCTTACACACTCATTATGTCGCTTCCTGATGACCCTGGATTTGTACGTCCAGGTACTGGATGTTTCATGTTATTGATCAGGTGCTTGATGAGATTGGACATGCCGCGAAAAGCTGGAGTCCTTTCTCTACCTATTATGGTATTATTGTTTTTGTTTTTATTCATGCTTTTATAGTCTCTATGATTTCATATACATATCAGACTCATTGTTATTCCTTTCCTGTATTCATTTGATATCATATGTGGACATTTATATGTAATATTGTAGTGATATTGTAGTAGACTTTTTTATAACTTGTTCAGGTTACTTTAGGCTTAGCGTGTATACGTGGAGTATTTTTCTCGCATATATATATCACCGACTCTCGTCGCGACTCCATTTCCGTGTATTTTGGGAAACGGGGCATGACAATATACATGTAACTTTAAGATTTGATGCAATGATGCATATATTAGTCGACTAATCCTTCTTATTAGTTGACTAATAGACCAGCCTAGTCGACTGGTACCTCAGACTAGTCGACTAATACCTCAACAGAGAGTTAAGAAGTCAGACTAGTCGACTATACAAGTCGACTAATACAACCGACTTGATGCAAGACTAGTCAACTAATTCTTTAGTGTAGTCGACTAATTAAACCGACTTACTTGTCATTAGTCGACTAATCAATCTTATTAGTCGACTCGACTAATCAACCTTATTAGTCGACTAATCTAGGTGGCAGAGCTGTGTTCTGATTGGACCTCAGTTTTGATTTGTCTACCATATATATTCCTTTTGGGCTATTTTCTCTAGATCATTTTGATCATATATCCCCAGCTCTCTGTCCCTTCTAGAGTTTGCTAATAATCCTGATTAGAGAAAGAGCTAGAGAAGGAGCTAGAGAAGGAGGTTGAAGAAGGAGCTTGGATTTTCTTTCTTTTGGTGAGAAGGCCAGCCAGGAGGAGCTCCCTATCGGCACTCCAACCTTTGGTCCATCTTCTTCTTTAATTGGCAGAGGCAAGTCTTCCTCCTATGGTTGCCTATTGTCATGATCTTGATGTTTAAGATTTCACCAAGAGTAGATTCATGACTTGTATTTAATTTCTATGCTTAGATTTTGCTAAGATTAATATGTGTGTATCTTATAACCATTAATTCATATGAATCTATAGTGGTGTACACTCATAAAATGTGATCTTTATGAGATCACTAGAAGAGATGAATTAAGAGATAAAATCTTTGTATTGATAGCATGTTTAGTTCTAATTGAGATTTATACATGTGTAAGGCCCTGATCCCGTGGGTACGAAGACGTTACTGCAATGTATATACGAAGGGTGAAAATACCCTCACATGTATACACTAAGCATCAGTACAGGCAAGAATCAGAGTACGAAAGTACATGGTGCATTATACATTCAAACATATGAGTACAATTACAAAGTTATCATAGGTTATAACATAATATTACAAGGATATTGCAACACTGATAGGTGTAGAAATGAGAATACAAGAAGATATATAAGTATAGACAGTATAAAAGGCGTTCACGAGTTACAAAAGAAAACTCAAGAGCCGAGCAGGGGGTCTAGAAGGAATAGACCGTGGACGATCTACCGCTGATCCATTACGCTACCGCTGCGCAACTCTGATCAACAGGAAGTCCACCACAGTCCAAGCTTTGGGATCTGAACATGCAGGTCCAGGGGAGTCAGAAAGATACCTAACGACAGGTAAAATGAGTACCAAGTGGTGTGCATAAACAAACACATGTGTATCGATAAATCTGAATCGAAAAGAATGTATTAAAAACTGTGTCGCGAGCACAGACACACATGAGCAGGTAATAAGGCATCAAGTAAAATATATGTGGCAAAACCAGTTGTAAAAGTCCAAATTACAGATCTGTCAGATTAGTACATCGAAAGATTAATCCAAACAAGGTAACCCTCGTATATATACTGCATACCTCACATCACTGTAATTTGAATTCATATAACCCGAGTTGTCCCCTAAACTAAGAAAGCAACATAAAACTGATAAAACCGATAAGAGTCAATAAAATAGAATATGGGCAAAACCAGATGTACAAGCCCAGTTTACGGCTTCATGAGACTGGTACGTCGAAGGAATAATCCAAATAATGAAATCCTCATTTATATATCTTATATCTCACGTCACCGAGTTCATACAACCTGAATTGCAAAACGAACGACTAATTATTAGTTAGCATCTTATTATTACTCGTCCGACACATATATTTAGGTATATGTCTCAGTGTACATCTCAACACACATACATCCATATATGAGTAAGTCGAGATTGGTTATTGGAAACTGATGATGAAACCAATGAATTATGTTTACAATGCGTCATGTGCATACCTGGGACCATGGACTAGGAAGTTTTGTGGTTAAGAGGATTGGTTGAGACATTCAGTATCATGCAGGATTCAATTCGAGTTCATTGCGATAGTCAGAGTGCGATTTATATCGCTAAGGATCACATGTATAACAAGCGAACGAAGCACATTGATGTGGGTATAACAAGATACGCTAGTGGGTCATGGATGATAAGGTGATCGATTTGGTATAGATCAGCATGAAGAAGAATCCAGCGGATATGATGACGAAGATTATCTCGGTGAAGAAGTTTAGAGCATCTTTGAACTTCATCAAGGTTCTCCAAAAGTAAAATGAAGAACGGGCTCTTGGGAGGGAGCCATGTGAAATTACAAAAGGGACAGAAAACAAGGCGAATGAAGCGGAGGCCAAATTTCTACGAAGGGACTCAATAAACATGAGTCAAGGTGGAGATTATTAGTATCTGAAGTGTGTCATATTCATTGGAGAAGAATCTAGGATCAGGTGGAGGCGTTACAAGCTTCAAAAATCAAGCATGGACATGTACAGACTTTGTGCACGTTGATTAGTAGACTAATAGGTGTTATTAATCGACTAGACTATAGGCTAATTGACTAATACTGGGTATAGTCGATTAGACCTTGCAAGTAGAGAGTTGGGTTCTCGGATTGTGTTACAATAGTGACTAATTTATTTGTATAGTCGACTAATACATGGTATTAGTATATTAATACTTGGCCCTAGTCAATTAATGCAGGATCTGGCAGTTTTTCAATACGGTTCTGTTTCCAATCTGTTTTGGATTCAGATTTCATTCTTTCTCTGAGGCAGTACTCATTGGATTGTTGAAGTTTTGGGTTGGACTAGGATCATCCTAAGTCCTATATAAACGTTGGCCTTTTAAAGGTGTATTAAGAATTCAAGAGAAAATCAGATTTCTATCAATGAGAGTTATAAGAGAGAGATATTCTTATAATTCTTGTATTTCCTTCTTGTTTTCAATAAAGATTTCTAACCTCCTCCTCGTGAACATAAGCACATTGCCGAACCATTCTTGGTTTCTTGTGATGATTAGTTTCTTTTCAAAGTTTTCGCTATAGAGATGTTAATTCGGTGTTTCTTTGTTATTTGATCGGTGATAGATTACAACAGATTTAGTATGCAGGTTAGGGATTTAGCTGGTCTAAACCTACTGAACGAGCGTGCACAAACCAGGCCATTGACGGAGTTTGAAAATGGAAACTCTAGATCCTTGTCACTGTCAGTGGTAATAAACCGGCGCTTGAGTTTTTTTTTTCCAACCCAAATTCATGGAGGTTAAGATGCCGGTTGAAAGCTCTCACGTTTTGGGCAAGACGGGGTAAAAAATAAAGGATAACCATGGTTCGCAGACAAACCAGAATCTTGTGAGGGCTTTCACTGGGAGTCTTGACAGTATGTTGGCGACGATATCGAATGGCAGAAAAATCAGTTGAGTTGGGGACTGCACGTTGGCTTCCGAAGCTATTGATCTGGCCCGAGTTGGGACTGGGATTTTTTATTAATTTAGAAAGGTTATTAATTTAGAGGAGATTAATCTATAGGGATTCTACTGTACCAATAAATAAGATGTTAAAGAAAATAGAAAACAAAGAGTTTAACCTGAGGATTTGAATTAGGGTTTGGGGGTGGTTGCTTCTTGCTGTCGATCCCTGTAGGGGACTAGGGTTTGAGGGATGGGGAGAGCAGAGAGGCCTCGAGGTTCTGCTCAAATAGAAGAGAGATTGCAGGGATTTTCTTGAGTGGCACAAGTTTGAGCACGAATTAGATTCATTTGTACCTCGATTAATACGCATGCGTTCTCCTCTCAATCAATCAATCAACTTAGTTCCCATAGTTTTAGTAACATGCCATTATAATCCCATGAATTATTCAATGTTTTGATCTTGTTGAAGTTGCCAATTTTAGCCAATATGTGAATCATTATCAAAGGAAGTTAACTCCACCACATCATTATCAACCCTCGATGTCTCAATCTCACACACAATATTTTTTCTGTTTTCTAATAAGGTTGTCGGGTGACAAGAATCAGTAGGCGCACCGGAACATCTCAGTTATGTTCACACCTCCTTAGCAGTCTCATCATCTAGCTCATCTGCAACATATTATTAATATCAAATGAAAAGCAGTACATAAGAGCTCAATTCAAATGAAAAGAGTTCAATTCGAATAAAAATCAATAAAACTTAAAACAAGACTTGCTACAAATATCGTAAATCATCAATCTCACCCAATATTTATCCACTCACAATAAAAAAATATCAGAGTTCAGAAAATTTCAGAATCCTTTTCGGCTTGGAGACGCGTGCCCTAGAATCATTGGCGTTGGGCCCATTTGGTATTCATGGAAGTTGGGCCCAAATATATATCTAGGGAGGGCCTAATTCTTATGCCCGATTTATTTCTGGACCGGGCTGAGGCTTACTTTTGGTCCGGCCCTAACCCTCTCCTAGTTTTTATAAAGACCCAATGTGGACTTGTTTGGTTGTCGTAATTGGTCGTAATTCATAAGTCGTAATTGTTAAATTTTTTTTACGGTTTTAAAAAGTTACATGCGTATAATTTTTACGGAGTTTGATTGGTAATATAAAGTAAGTTATAAGTGGGAATATGTAATGTGTTTTACGGCGTTTGGTTATCGTAACGTGTAAGTTGTAAGTAGAAAAGTTTACCACAAAATTAACTATTTGGTGATTTAGAAATTTTTAATATTGCAATTAAATACTAAAAATGTTAGATATTAAAAAAGTAATATTAACATTAAAAAGAATAATACAAATTTACATGACCACAAAATTAACTGTAAATGGGCTGTAAGTGAGTTTGCAAGTGAATTGTAGTTAAGTTGCGTAAGTCTTTTACGAATTACGGTCCAAACAACACTAGTTGTAATTGGGTTATAAGTCACTTACGAATTACGACCTTTTACGATCTTTACGTCCAAACAAACAGCCCCGTAGACTCACAAATTGGATCTCTACTGGAATGAGTTTTGCCATATATTCATCTCTGCTATTATAATCACAACCCTTTTGATTGGAATTCTAATTTGATTCTGATTCATGTTCGTGCCAGGTCCAAACAAATCCATCAATATATTTACATATTTTTAACATGTTTTAAAATCTAGCCATATATTTATATTCTTGTCTCCAAAAGAAATGTAAAATTAAAAATAAGCATTTATTAGATAGAGAAACCAAGATGCTTATCTCTGACTTCATAATTACGTACCCAATTATTTGTCTCGTTCATTTATCTTTCTCCCATATTTGTGTCAAAAAAGTGACATAAAAAGTGGTTACAATTCCGAAAATTTAACCATAGCATTTACATCCCTATTTTATAAAAAAAATTAAATAATAAAGAACATTTATTATGGCTCCATATTTATAAAGTGATTTTGAAATTAAAAAAAATATTAGAGAGATAAAACATGATATTTATTTTTATCTCACAAAAGAATAAGATGAAAAGTTTTTTTTTCCCCCTTCTTTTCCACTCAAGATTAGAATTCTCCAAAATTAAAGAAAAAATCAAAAGAAACTCTTAACAAAATTTAATTTACTCCAACTCTTTTTTTGCAGATGCATAGCACGTGTCAAAATCTAGCATTACTAAATTTCTTTTCTTATTCCTAATTTCATATTCTCTAAGACTCTAACTCCAAAACTCCACCTTAAAACTCACATGCAAAATATTTCTTATTTTTCATACTCAAAACATTCATGCAAAATATTTCTTCTTATTTTTCATACTCAAAACATTCATTTTGCGACCATATGGGTTTCTTTTGGGTTTTTTTCTCCCATTGACAACACTAAATGATAGTAAATATCACATGAATCCCTTTATGTTTTTGGGGCCGGGCCGGGCCATGGGCCGACACTAGGTCCGATTCAGCACCTACCCATTCTCATTCCTTGTAAGGAGCCAAGGCCCAAATCTCCCAGCATTCGCTGGTTGCCCAAAATCATAATACTCTAACAACTAGTTTGAACAACTCCGTAGGGGCCGTTTGTTTTGGGGGCGGAAGTGAGAAGTAGGAAAAACTCATTTTTCACTTCTGATGTTTGTTTGGAACCGGAAATGAAAAAATGAGAAAACCTCTTTTCCTTTTTCCTTTTTCTCCTTTACACCTCTCTTTTATATAATCATTTTCCCACTTTCAGAGTGCTACAGTTAATTTTGTGGTTATGTAAATCTCTTTTGTAATAAGTTATAACTCAAAACAGTTAATTTGTAGTCATGTAAATTTCACTTGCAGTCTAATTACAGTATTAAAAAACTTCATAATTAATATTTATTTTAATATTATTTTGCGGGTCAATTTTGTGATCAATTTTTTCACTTTTACTTCCACATTACTAAGCAAACATCAGAAAACACAATATATTTTTTCACTTATACTTTCACATTACAACCAAACACCAGAAAAAGAAAATGCACAAATCCCAATTTATTACATTTCTCTCACATTTTCCTCGTACTTCCAACAAAATACTTCAAATGAGATCTCAATTCCCGCCTCTTTTATATATACCTCTGCAAGATATTGACTTTTGAATCGTAAGGATTTTAGGTCAGGCAAAAGTGCCAAAGTTCTCAACAGGGGCTTCCCTTTTGAAGGTTTTTGGGTTGCTCTTAAAAGAGATCTCCTCTTACCTTTCTTCAAATCAACCAACCTACAGTTTTGCGCACCAACATTAGCATTGCTTATGAGTAGCAATGAGAATGTTGCACCCATCAATACTTGAACTTATGACTTCCAATAACTTAGATTTATAAGTTACCACTTTAGCTAGAGCATAAAAATGTCTTTGTGCTAGTAAAACTAATCTAAAAAGAAGAGATTATCTATAAAAAAAAATGTCGACTGTATGTGAATATGCCCCTGATGTGAGATGAAGCAGTCGTAAGGATGGGTCAAGAGTCTAGGAAAGAGAAGTACTTCGGGTTCTAGAAAAGCCGATGGGGCATACGATCCAAAGAACTAATGGTTTAAACCATTATGCAACATAGAAACATCACCCTTAACCCAGGATATCAAGCTTTGCTATCATATTGCAGCATAGAAACATAATCCTTGATCCTTTTCAAAACATATCAAATAACAACTTTGTTACTATACACCACATGTCGGGTTACGGATCCACAGAAAATCAAATCCAAGTTCAAGAAGTAAAGAAGAAACCACCTTTGGAAGCACAGTAATAGATTGCATTCAGTAAAAAAGGATCATAATAACTTAAAAGATACATTAGTCATTTAATTTGAAGGCGGTGTACTGACTTGTTCCGAAACAACATTGGACATTGAGGGCATAATTAGCATCTTGCATGTCTAATAACCGTAACCGGTTCTTTTCATCATCCTGATGAACTCATCAGGATCCACTTCCCCATCCCCTGCAAACCATAAAAGAACTTTAGATAGTATACCAGAATCTGGAAAATGCAGATAGTGAAAACCTTTAGAAAGGAGAGAAATGAATGATTATACTGCTAATCTAGTGAAAACCAGTCGACATAAAAACGTAAAGGCCAATTTCCTAATGGTGGCATACAATCATTTATGGTAGCTGAAGAAACAAATGGAACGGCGCAGAAGTGGCCTCAAGTTCCTTCTTTGAACATACAAATGGGACAGGGAGGCTTTTCTAATAAAATGTTCAGTACTACGCAGTAATTGTTATGTTGAGAGCCTGTAAGTGCAAAACTAGGGTTTGGATCAAGGTTTGAAACACCAGTCCATACCTATATGTGTTGGCCATATTATATCAAATTTAAAGCATGTTGATCCCCATTTGGCGGATAACACCAATATTTGTTGATAATGACAGAGAACGGGGGATAAGAACGATATGAATGAATAAAAGCTTGTAATTAAAATCTGACTTGTTCATAGTTTAATAATTGAAAATTTCAAAGCAAACACAACAATACAGTTGTCAAAAGCTGAAAAAATCATTCTTTTTTTCTTTTGTATATCCACAATAGAAATCTAATCACTGAGCAAGGAATTACTAATAGCATTCATTAGGTAGGTGGCTTAATCTCTTTATGCTTGCTAATCCAATATTATAAATCATATCGTATTAGGTTAACCTCTTTATCTCAATAAACCCTTTTGCTTCTATTGGTTCTAAATCTATAATTTGGAAGCTCCAATTGAGTTATTAAATTGGATCAAGGAGGCATAGCAGCAATATCAGCAAATAATGACCGATAATATAAGTGAATAGGGTACCTCAAAAAACCGCTACAATATTGCTAATATTTATCGCAATCGGCCAATGTTTGAAACGATGGTTGAAACTACCCGAACTCCCGATACCAATACCAACAAATAAGAGAAACTATAACCAATACCGAGATTTCAAACCATGGTCTGAAGTAATTGACCACCGAAGCTTTGAGACTTGAGAACATCTTATGAAGGAATTTTGTGATAGCAGTGGTCACAAGGGTCACAATTCACAAGTATTGAGAAGAATTTTCTCCCTTGATCAAAGTGGAGAGTGGAAGTCAGTCGCCACCAAAACAGAATGTGGGCTAATCAGATTGAAAACAATATGACAACAACAACAAAGTAAATACATATATAGATGGGATAAGATAAATGAGAGAACACTAGAGAAAAGACAGACAAATATAATAAGGAAAAGTTGGAAATGAGTTGGAAGTAGAAAAATGCAAGACCAGATGGGTTAGGGAAACTGAAGCCACCCAAACCTCCAAAAGGAACACTATGTAGCAAGTAATACTGAATGGCCTTAGAAACAACCATTGCAACACTAATACCAGCTCAGGATTGAAATCCCTCACAAAGCAGATAAAATAGGATGCCCGTAACAGTTGAAACCAACTCAAAACGCTGAATACAACAGTAAATGGCACACTTAGTCTACAAGAACTTTGGATACTCTAAAAGGCAAGACACAAGGCGAGACGCCTTATTTTAGGTCTCGCATGTCTCAAATAATTTTATCTCTTGAGGCTCTTAACTACAGAAAATAGACAATGTGGTGCCTCTGCAACAATTCCCTCTTGAATTATCAACTAGATCGCTCAGAAGATGGTCTTGATTATCATCTTGTTGATTTTCAAATCAAACCAAGATATGCATGTCTGCGCCATCTTCCAGAGACACCTACAATGCATTCATAAATGCAAGATCTTAGGAGCCTATCCATGCTTCTATTTACTTGAGGAAGAGTCTTAATAACAGTACTCAATGAATAAATTAAAGGCAGTTCGTTTAAGCAAATACAGAGAAAAGCTATAACTTTTAAGTATAAGTTATTTATTACTGGAATCAAATTCTCCAAAATGTTCTTGATTGCGTGCTTATACGATCCAATATCTTCCTAGTTAATGAGAACTATTTTCTAATGTTGCGGAAAGTAAGATTCAGTGACTGAAGGCGTCTGACCATCCTCAATCAATGAAATAGATAACCGTTCTGAAATTACAGGAATTAACAGAAAAACAAAAGGAGAGAGTTAGATATTCGATAAGAAATAGCCAGCAAAAGATGTTAAGCCAGCCTTCTTTCTGTTTCATATAATCACAGCATATCTAAAACTACTAAATTATCTTGAATATGAATCATAAATTAGCATACTATATTCTGAAACTACAGTTTTGGTTGTATAGTATGTCCATGGAAAATATTTTATACCTATAGCGCAGCAACAGATGTGAAGCTTAGCCTTCTTTCTGTCTCTTATAATCAGAGAGCATATCTAAAAATAATAAATTACCTAAACATGAATTGTAAACAAGCACATGTTATTCTGAAAGCACAGTTTTGTTCTATAGTCTGTACATGGAAAATATTTATACTTAAAGATACTAGTAACATTGCCAAGACTTGGCAGGATCATAGATCGTAAGGTTCTATTTATTTCCTACCTTAAAGTAAGAAAAAGTATTAAATGATAAAAAAAAAAGTAGAAAATGCACCCATAAATTATTTAATTTAGCTTGTCTGAAATTCTCCCATGCCAGATCAACTTCATATTTGCTCATTATAATATAATATTCAAAGCTAAATAAAGAGAGAAAATGAACAGGATTGGGAAAACAATGCATCAAACATAAATCATGATTTGTTTGGTAACTTAGCTTCTTTGCCACACCCCCATCCAGATATGTTTTGATAAAATTAATAAAACTTTAGTACATCTAACTAACCACTAAACTGCCCTTTGGCCCTTCCTATCCAAGATATATAGCACAAGCAATAAGGAGCTAAAGAGATCTCAAGCTTGTGAAGTTTCCACTGCTACACAATAGACACCCGTACATTTAGATGTTTAGCAACATAATGAAGTTAATGTACTATCGTAATATGCGTTCAAGAGAGATATTACCATGGAAACCTTCCATTATAGAGAACAAATAACATAGTAGAAGCCTATGTATTAAATAGTGTTTTTTTTTACTTTGCTTGTGAACATCCGAGCTCATTGGATCAGAAGACCCACTATTCCAGAAAAATTATCCAAAACTGGGTTCCAAGACCAATTAGATCCTGATCTTATTATCCCTTCCAGAGCAAGAGGCGTCCTTCCCTCTGGACTATATGATCAAAATTGAGAACCAATGTTCTTGATAACATGAAAGATATATTAGCATTAAATCCAAGAAATCACTAAAGGAAGATTCAGTCTATCATAGTATTAAATCCATGAAATTGGAACTTCCGTTTATGACATAACATACAGGAAGAAAGATTATCATCATTAGGTTTCAATTAAAGAATAAGGAGTTCTCACCGTTACGGTCAGCTTCGTTTATCATCTCTCTGATCTCATCGAGTGTGAAACTTTCACCCAAATCTTTAGCAACACGCATGATGTCCACATCAGATATCTTTCCCTAATATTAGAAACAGTCTGTCAAGTTTCTTAAGAGAGAGAAATGAATAGAGAAAAGTATTATTTACAATAACGAATATGATTAGAACATCACATTATTGTCTTCGTCAATAACACGAAAAGCTTTCATAAGCTCGTCTCTAGTGTCTCGTTCTCCAATCTTGGCCGTCATCATGTGAACAAATTCATCAAAATCAATTGCACCACTGCCATCTTTGTCTACATCTGCAATCATTAAGTTGATTTGCTGCAGCAACAAAAGAGGTTATAAATGTCATTCCAAGTCAGAGTTTAACAACAAAAATAAGACCCGCATATTAACTTCAAATAGTAAGTGAAAACAAACCAAATATTGAATTATGAGGTCCTCAACCTAACATGATCAAACTACCTCTAAACTCAAGATGGCTTATCAATATTCAGAATATTATCTTTAGCAACAATTAAGAAAAGAATTAAGAATATGGCTTAAGATAGTCCAAAAAATGTGTATAGTTGTAGTGGTCAGTTTCTGACCTCCTCGAGGTCACGACACGTGTCCATCTAACCCTTGGACGATCGCGTGACACGTGATCATTTCCAAAACCTCTGAAGAAGAGTCCTAATCTCATCTAAACTCCGAGAAGTTCAAGCGGCCAAAGGATAGAGACAGAGTCGGTTACAAGTACTTCCTATTTTCAAGCCAAATCTTCATTTGAATCTGGCAGTTACAGCTCGAGAGCAGATCAACCACATTGGCAGCTGGATATACCCTACTGGATAAAGACAGATACGGATTCTACCAATTCAAATAAGGATGTTTAGCTCCAATCGTCTTTAAGATAAGCAGTTGAGATATGACAGATGTTCAGATAGATGAGAACTCTATATATTATCCAACAAACACCCACTTGTATAAATAGTAGATCCCCTCTAACGAGAGGAGGGACGGTCAATCAATCCTAGAAACCCTAGCGCATGAGATCAGGCAGTCACCATTGTGATTTTCTCTAAATTATAGTGGAACCCACCCTCTCTGTTCTTCTCCATAGTTTTTCCCTTTCGGGTTTTCACGTAAATATGTGCTTTGCTCTAGTTTGATGTCTGAAATTTATCAATCAACCTATACAATTCGGTGCGTCGATAACTCCTCCGAGAATTACCCACCACATTTAATGCTTTCGTTGAGAGCTTTAAGTCCACACTCTAAAGTTCTCCCAATCCCATACCCTTTCACGTCCTCAAAAAAGGTTTCAAACAACTATAGCGCCCAAGAGCACTACCCACTATGACGTCAATGCCTCCAGCAAACTCGAGCCGTCAACACTCTCCCAAGGACACCTTATCCAGCGGTGGCCGACCTGCGACGACAGCTGAGTGAACAACAGGCCCAAGTAGACTGCGAGCGAAAACTAATCCCATCCATCGCGATACCGCCAAGCGCGAGTAAGAAGAGGTAATGCAAATCAACCGCCAGCTACTCACGCAGATAAAGGTCCTTCAAAAAGCTCAACAACGAGTCATTGAGTTGAGCGCCAGGGAAGCCCAAGTGAACACATCCTCCAAAGTCTATCAACATCTCTCAGCTCCGGTCGATTTACGTTTCAAGTTAAACCAAAAGCGCTCCCGAACAACCTCATCGCATCAGGATTTAGAGAGCCACAGAGCCGGTCTCTCCCGGAAGCGGACGAGGGAGCATCACGCCCCAACACCCAAGAGGAAGGAAAACACTTTCCCGACGGCAACAAAGACCAAGGACAACTCAGTTTTCACTCCCTAAAGTTATCGATTGATCAGATTATTCACATCATAAGCATCAATCCTGAGTGAGACTCCCCAACCAAGCAAGCACAACCCAGATCTCCAAGAAGCAGAACATTATTCTTTCAATGGTAGTCGGGGGCACGCCATCCTGTATTGTTGGGCCCTCAAAAAGCACCTCGAGGATCTACTTCAACGCGGATTCCTCAAAGAATTTCTCCTCGACCAGGAGGAAGATCCGGAGGTCGGAGATACCTCAGCTGAGTATATCGACTAAAACGCTTACTCATCAACACAACTCGGGACGGGAAGCCCCTCAAGAAGCAATGGAACTCTTTTCACTTGAAACGACACTATGTGTAGAATCATGTAGTATCCAATGAAAAGACCATTGTGCAAGTTCTCTATCTTGATAATGTTTTTGAAAAACTTCAATACCCTCTCCTAGTACGATAAACACCTCAACAGCCTATATCGGGTCATACCCCTCAGGGAGTCTCCTTAAAGATGGAGGCCCGCCCATAGTAACTGCTCGAACCTTAGCCTACATCGGGTCCTCACCTTGATGGCTACTTGAGCGAGACAACAACTTATAGCGGGTCCTGCCCTATCGGCTACCCCTTTGAGAGTCTCCTGAAAGACGGAGGCTCGTCCACAACGATTGCTCGAAGCTCAGCCTACATAGGGTCCCTCACCTTGATCCCTGATGGCTTTCCAAGCGAGTCAACAACCTATAGTGGATCCTATCCTAACGGCTACCCCTCAAAGAGTCTTCTGAAAAACGGAGGCTCACCTACAATGACTGCTCGGAGCTCAGCCTACGTCGGATCCTCACCCTGATGGCTATCCGAGCGAGTCAACAACCTATAACGGGTCCTGCCCTGACGGCTACCCCTCGGGATGGAAGCTCACCCACAATGGTTGCTCGGAGCTCACCCTACATCGAGTTCACCCTGATGGTTACTTGAGCCAGTCAACAGCCTATAGCGGGTCTTATCCTGACGGCCACCTCTCGGGAGCCTCCTGAAAAAGCGGAGGCTCGCCCACAACGACTACCCCTACAATATAGCTCCGCAGTCAATATATCCCTCACTCAGAAGTGGTCAATTTTTGACCTCCATGAGATCACGACACGTGTCCATCCAGCCCTTGGACGATCGCGTAACACGTGGCCATTTTCAGAACCACTGAAGAAGAGTCATAATCTCATCTAAACTCTGAGCAGTTCAAGCGGGCCAAAAGATAAAGACAGAGTTGGTTACAAGTACCCCTATCTGCAAGCCAAATCTTCATTTAAATCTGACAGTTACAGCTCGAAAGCAGATTAACCACCTTGGCAGCTGGATATACTCCATTGTATAAAGACAAAAACAGATTCTACCAATTCAAATAAATATGTTTGCTCCAACCGCCTCCAAGATAAGCAATTGAGCTACGATAAATGTTCAGATAGATGAGAACTCTGTAACCTTATCCACCAGATACCCACATGTATAAATAGTAGACCCCCTCCAACGAGAAGGAGGATGATCAATCAATCCCAGAAACCTTAGCACATGAGATCAGACAGTCACCATTGTAATTCTCTGAATTATAGTAGAACTTTCTCTTTCTCCGCGGTTTTTCCCTTCCAGGTTTTCACGTAAATCTGTGTGTTTGCTCTAGTTTGATCTCTGAAATTTATCTATCAATCTATACAATTTGGTGCGTGGATAACTCCTCCGAGAATTACCCACTGCAGTAGTGTTAGAGGTAATGAGACAAGAAGACTAAGGCAATTAAAAGTTTAACTGTTCAGTCACAATTCAGTCAAAACATGTGTCAGAATCACTACTCACAATGCAGATGCAAATGTCCTTATACTGTGTTCTAACCTAAATATTAAAATACAGTGCTTATTCAGCTTCATGGATCCCATATCCTTCAGTCAAAGCAATTCTTAGGAATCATGTGTCCATGTCATACCCGTGTCCCTTGTCCATGTCTATGCTTCCTATCACGATGAAACAACAACAATAAAATTGTTGAACCAAACTTTTGGGCGGCTATATGAACCCTGTTTTTCCATTTAGCTTGGTTAAGGGAAACGGACATCTCCTCAGAAAGATTTCAAAGATTGAAATATTAGTTTTCTATATGTCCAAACCGAAAGGGGGTTAGGTTGGAAAAAAAAAAAAATCAAGTTTCAACTTTAAGGATTAGGCATCTGCAGGTTATGTGAAACTTGTAAGCAACCAGTAACTCTACTTCAATATTTAACAGTTCGTTAACATCGGTTTGTAGTACCACAAAAAATCATGGAGTGGAGTAACTTAAATCAGGAGTAGAAATATAAGTGTTCCCCCTCCTTTTCATGCTTAGATGAGGGGCTTGATTACTTGAGCACATTAAGATTTAAGAAGAATCAAGAATTTTAAGGACAGTACCAGAGAGCCTGAGTTTCAAAGTTTATTTGCCATATTTTCCTAAACCATATAAATTGAATATGGCAGCCCAGGGTGGGTCAGCGTCCCTACAGGCCCCACCTAAATCTATTAATTTCTCCCATGGATGTTTATATTAACTGAGGAGAAATAGGAAAAGGAATACCAGAATAGGGGCTGAGTGGAAATAAACTTTTACCTCATCCGTCATCTCAAAGCCCAGTGCCCTGTAAAAAAGATTATGAATTAGTATAGCTACACCACAACCCAAATTGAATTGACACAAGAAGTCAGATAGTCTGGTCTACCAAAGAAACCGAAGAAACTAATACCTCATGGCAACATTCAACTCTTTAGCATCAATAGTGCCTAACAAGAAAAGAATGTAGCCATATCAAAGGTGAGAGAGAAAAAAAAATTAAAACGATAAGCAATCTAAATGCAAGGTTATGCCCATACCAGAACCATCTGTATCAAATAGTTCGAATGCTTCCTTTATCTCTTGCTTCTTTTGTTGTGTTAAGCCATGATGGCGGCCTCTGGGCTTCTCTCTCCTGGATGCTCGATTTTCAGGAAGACTTTCCTACATGATCATGAATAAAATGTAAATAGAATCAAATAAGTAATGACAGGCAATCTTTACATGGAAAAAAGACTAAATTCAAGTAAAAAAATGAAATGTTATGAAGATAGTGTCATAAATTCATATCCTGTGAAACGATAGTAGAAAAACACTTTCTAGAAGAAATTTCGACATGAAGGGTCAATGCCTTAATGAAATCTTTGATAATACCTCAGTGCTAATTAAAGTTAGAGTATCATTTATGTCTAACAATCTACAACACAAGAAAGTAAGAAATCAATTGGGATAACCGAAAGGGAAGATGTAACCCTTAGGGAACGGAATAACATAATCCAAATCTTCATGTACCTTGAAAGGAGAGCCACTAAATACTTCATGTCATGCTTGAAAACCAATGAATACAATGGAAAGCTTGTAATGATGCATATTGATTAGATAAAGGCTTGCATGCACTTCTATCCATGATAATAATGGAGATACCAAAAGGCAATGTAGTCAACAGAATTTTCTCCATAAACTACAGGATTAAGACAGAGCTACATAAGGTTTTGGAGAAACGGTCGTACGGAACCATAACGACACAATATTCCCTTAAGGATTTATTTAATCACAACTAATAGTGAAAGCTAGAAGAAAGGCTAGTCAGGAACCGATTCCTCCGAACTAAAAGAAGTTGAGCCTGCCACGGGCCAAATGTCGGTCCTATAGGAACCTTAAAAATCAGTTTTGTCAGAAAATATCTCAACAAATAATTAATTAAATATCACGTCATACATGTCATATTCTCTCTCTTGGTTTGAGTATCCAACTGAAGCCAACCCTCCCTCCTCCAAACCAAATCATGTATTGATAGTTCATGGCTAATTATCGATATCCCATGCTCATAAACTGTATAACAATGTGAAATATCACTTGCACTAGTAAATAATTTGATAGTGCAATTCTTTGTCAATGTGGCAGAAATTATGGGTAGTGGATCAATCAGAAAATTCAGACACCAACCACAAAAGTTTGATAATAACTTCCAAAAAGATTAATATAACATAATATAATTCTAGTTCCAAAATTTTCAACTTTCTCTTTTAATTGATTGTCACTTCGCCAATTTTATCTAGTTTAATCACATTGGGAACTAAAATATGAAATAGAATCAATCTCCAGGTGATTCAACACAACTCCAGTTTACTTCGAACAAATAATCCACAAATCAGAACCCAGAACAACTGAAAAACATCCAAACTTCTCTTTCCCCTCTAAAAGCACCAAACTTTCAGCAATCAAATCAAACACAAAGCGTCGCCATTGGAACATATGATCAATTGCAGCCGCTTAAAACTTATAAATCCAAGTGCGAATAAATTAGTAAATAAAATAAAATATATTTTCTGATTTGAGAAAGGGAAAGAAGAAGAACCATTGAGATCTGGGTTCGACGCTTCCTGCTCGGATCGAATTCGTATCAGGTTGTTTTTCGCTTTCGTCACAGTTTCAACTCGAGGAGTCGACGATGAATTCACTGAGCGTGGGGATTTATTAGGGTCCGCATATAAAGGAGTCCGATTCGAAATAGATTGGAGTTTGGAGCGGGATAGATCGACCCGAATCCGATTCGAAATAGATGAAATTCCTTTCCCTTAAATTTCAGGCTAATATGTTTATAAAGTACATATACTCCTAATTGTAGTAGCTATGAAACTATCTCAAAGAATTTTAGTTCAAATTGAATACTTGTTTTTTTAACCTAGATTTATTTTATAATTATAATTAGTATATTTGTTTAAATAATTATATTTTTTTTAACTCACTCTCACTTTTTTACCAGTGAGCTGGGCCTCATTGGTACGTTTCAACTAATCTTAGCTCCGTGAAACTTTTCAACTAATATTTTGAAAATATATTTTACTTGCTCTTTAAGCAAGCAAACAGTGACATCCTTCCATTTTTAGTTTATGAGAAATTCAATCTTAACATAAAATATTTATACTGATAATTTACTGATTGTTTAGTAATCTTAAATTTTATTATTTGCATGTTATTCTGTATAGTTGACTGCAACATTAAATCATATTTCAGATTTGATTTGTTTTTCTAAAATTACAAATATTGATTGATTTATAGGAGATTTCATTTCTATCGCCTATGTCAAACTATAATTAGGGGAAAAAAACTCACTCAAAAATTTAATTCGCTTTTGCCATCTTTTATTTAAAATTCACGCGGTGCTTCCATGTGTCACACATCTGAGGTGGTTATCAGCAGCTAAAGACAGAAATACTTTCTCTTTTTTATACTAAGTGCGATCGTTTTCTTCCCTAATTCAAGAACACTGCGACTCAAATCCGAGCGAAAGCAACTGCAGCGAAGGAATTGAAAAAGAAATTGTTGGAAATCACGATCATCTCCATCGATTTAGAAATCTTGGAGCCATTTGATGAAATAAATCAAAAGAAAAAAATGTACGCTTTCAATATAAAAACCCTAGATTCAATTCCCCCTCTCATCCATCGTTAAAATTGCTATTATTCATGATACAAGCTCTAATGAAACACTCAAGAGAGAGTCATATCACTGTGATCATGATCGCATTTCTCAAAAAGTAAGCCCTAGGTTTTTTTTTTTTTTTTGTGGGGGGGGGGGGGGGGGGGGGGGTACTCTACTTTTAGTAGGTTGCTTCCTCTCAAAAATAATATATTTCTCAACGTCACTAAGACAACGATCATGATCGCAATTCGCTAAAAAATAACCAGTTTCTCAATCTTCAATTGGACTGCGATCATGATCGCAATCCTTTCAAAAAAAGATCTATTTCTCAATCTTCACTAGGATTGCGATCGCGGCCCTCTCAAAAAATGACATATTTCTCAATCTTCAATAGATTGTGACCATGAACACGATCCTCACAAAAAATAACATATTTCTCAAGCTTCACTAGGACGGCTATCATGATCGCAGTCCTCTAAAAAATGACTTATTTCTCAATCTTCATGGACTGCGACCATGATCGCAATTTTCACAAAAATGAACTATTTCTCAAGCTTTAGTAGGATTGCGACCATGATCGTAGTCCCTGCAAAATGTCATAATCATCATTCTTTGTTGTGACTGTGACCACCTTAAAACACTAATATTTCTTTTGGTGTTTTTGCTTCAGAAAAGATGTCTCAAGAAAAAGATGCTCGATAATTTAGGTCCACCTTGAATCCTATGATCAGCTTGATCGATAAACTTAAAAAGAAAAAAAATCCATATAGATTATGGTAATGTTGTTAAACACAGTTTAGTGGAATATTCATGGCTTTCTACGAGCAAATGTTTGGAGAATAAAATATCGACCTCAAGTTTAACACGGGATAAGAAGAAATTTAGGCATGTGTGACAAAATACCCAACACTTCGAAATTGAAGGAAGAAGTATCGAAGTATTGGTAGAAGACATAGCGCTTACATTTGGGTGGCATGCATTAGGGCTTGATATACTTCCGAATAGAAAGTGTAATAAACAGAGAGGCTTCATGCATTACTTTGGAGACATTAAAAGTATGACTAGAGGACTAACTGAAAAAGCTACAAACAAATTGTTCAGTACAAAAGAATGTAGAACTCTCCAAAACGTAACTGAAGACGAGAAGAGTGAACAGCTGCATATACCCTAGGAGAAGTAATTAAAGACAAACACAAGTTGGCGACAATGGACTTTGCCACCATGATGGTACTCTACATGGCATGCACTTTACTCTTTGCCAGCAGTAGTTGCAAGGTACCATGGTCCCTGATCAACTGAATTGTGGACAGGATCAGATTGAAGGTGATAGATTGAGCTAAAGTTGTAAATGAATCTCTTGTCGAGTCGCTAAACAAGTTCACACTGACTAAAGCTGAGATAGCGAGATGCTTACTACAAATTCCTGTAAGTATATGTCAATTATCATTGAAATTATTATTATTAAGATGGCGATTGATGCTTCTTATCTAACTGATATAATAATTGCTTGTTGCAGTATTAGTTCTGTGAACATGTTGTGGTGATCGAAACCAAGAAAAGGGATGGAGCAGGGAACACCAAGGGCAGTTAGATGGGACCTACATGAACACAACAATTTTATCGACAATCATGATATGTTCAGATAGATCAAGAACAAGTGAGTACTAAAATCTCAAAACAAATATAGTAATCTAAATTTTTAGGACTGTGACCATAGTCGCAATCCTCATAAAACACTCAAAAAATTAGAGTTTTATGAGGATTACGACCATGATCGCAGTCATCTCAAAAGGCATTATTTATCAGTGTATATGAGGACTGCGGTCATGATCGCAGTTTAAAAAAATTATTATTTTGCATTTTGATTTTTGATTGACATTTAATATATCTTCTCTCTCTGACTTGCAGGTTATGAAAGGATGAAGAATATAATTAAAGAAGAGTGTGAAATGTTGGGACTCAAGAATGTAGAGAGAAAGAAAAAAAGTGTCAAGAAATTATTGAATCACAAGAAGCAGGAACATGAGAAATGCTATTACATGCACCTCCAGTTGAAGAAAATAAAGAAAACAAAGTTTTGAGGAAGGAAAATGCATAATTGAAGAAGAGAGCACAAAAGTTGGAGGAGAAACTGAATAAGTTGAAGTAAAAGGAGGCAAAGATGATTGGAAAAAAAAAAAAAGAAGAAGATGAAGAAGGGTAAGAACAAGAAGCAGGAGGAGAAGACAAAGAAAATGGAGGAAGCAGACAAGAAAAGAAAGAAGAAAAAGGATTACGAAAAGAATGGGAGGATGAAGATGAAGGAAAAAGGAACATGAAATCAGGCATAAAGCGACTCCAGAATCGCAAGAGCATAGAACTGAAATTAAAACTGAAGTCTCAGGAGCTGAGTATCCAGATTTCAGCTTGAATTAACTCAAATAATACTTGAAATGAGGCTTGACGCAGCTTTAGAGTCTGAGGTTGTAGAAAGAAAGAAACAAGAAGACAGTCAAGAAAAAGAGGAAATGAGGCTTGATACAGCATCAAATCCTGAAGCTAAGAAAGAAGAAGAGAAGAAAAATAAAGACAAGCAAGAAGAAGAGGATCAACCCCTTATAATAAAGCGAAAAAAGTAGCGTCCAAAACAACATCGGGATCAATAACACAAAGAGTGAAAGTAAGGCCTAGGATCAAAAGAGACCGTGAAAGCTCCGACCATGTTTATGAGGAGACAAAGAAGGCCAAGAAAGATAAAGCTAAAGAAGTACATTTTCGGCCGATAGAACTGATGGTTTTGAAGATCCTGTTGAAAAACAAAAAGGCACGAAGCTCCGTGATCTCAGTAGGAGCAAACGATACAATGAGATGGAGCTTGAAAAACAAAAAGTAATAAAACATTTCTTCGAAAAGGAGGACGGCAGGTATTTGTCAACAAAAAATCACTTATTACTTTTACTTTTTTTTATATGTAACCATTGATATTAAGGACTGCGACCATGAGTCGCATTCCCTCATAAAATACCATAATTTTTGTTTTTATATGAGAACTGAAAATATGATCGCAGTCCTCGTAAAAATGCACAATTTCTCATTCTTTATGGGGATTGTGGCAAAGATCGCAGTCACAAAATGCCAGTTTCTCAGTATTAATTAGGACGACTGTGATCATAGTCACAGTCCTCTGAAAAAACCACTACTCCTCAATTGTACTTAGAATTTTGACCATAATTTTAGTGACTATTAATCACAAGCTATTTTAATCTTTGTTATTTGCAGTGATCAAGCATTTCGGTATGAAGATAAAATATTCATATTGATGGAAGTAAATGGAGGAAATTTTATTCAACAAATACATCGATGGGAATGTAATCCTCAACTAAAACAATTATAACATCATTTGTTTTATTTTTTTTTTTGCATAGACAGACTAACTAAATTCGTGCTAATTATATCATTAAAGTGATAGATTTCTACACGTTGCACCTGCGTCAAAGAGGAATTATGGAAGGAAGGACGACAAGCATATAATTCTGCATAGGTGCTTGGATAAGTTATCTTTTTAGCTTCTATTGTGTAACCACACTATTTTGCATGACTAAATCAAAAAAACATAAATATCATTGGAAAATAATTCTTTTATCAAATATTAGCAGCAAGTAATAACAAACGATAATCCTGACCGGAAAGAACATTACATAAGAAAAATTCTGCGTTTATGTAATAAATATCGGAATATACATTCTTTTCTATCTGTCATACCAAAGTTTCTGGTGGCAGCGGAGACCACTGGACACTCTTGCTATTTGATACTCAAGCACACAACTGGTCTTTCTATAACTCAATGCAACCAAGAGATCCAAATGCTAAATACAAAGGCCAATATATCAGTAATGCCAAACTTATAGTAAGATATACCTTCATAGTTATGACTACAATATACAGTTTTTGTTGCATTGTAATTAATTTTCTTTTTAAAAATGTAGAAAGATCATGAGCTACAATTAATGAAAGAAGAAATAAAATCAGGTTCTGTACTAATTAAGTGAAAACTATAGAAAAACAGATTCTCCAACAAGATTGTGTTAGACTTATTATGCTTTTAAAGTTTGATTTAATTTGGGCCTAATCAAGTCAATTGGATATTTGCACCCGCCCACTTAACCTATGTTGTTTGACCCAATAAAGAATTGATCAAGCCTAAATGATTTGGGTCTAGACACATTTTCAATTACACTTAGTCATGAGTGTATTTAAATTAAAATGTGGAACTCATCTACACGTGTGGAACTCGTGTTATAAATGAAGGGCCTAGATATATGGTGAGCTGAACTAGGGTTCCTTGATGCTATATATATCATGAGTAGGACAATGACAATCTCTCTCTGGGAGGCCTCTCATCTCATAAAGAAGAGAACTTGGTGGCTGAAGAGAAGAATCCTCTCCCTCACCTCCGGCGTTCTCGAGATCATGCAACCTTCAGTATCCCTTTCGTGATGGAACCAGTATGCCTAAAACTCTTCTTCCCTTTGATCATGATAAAGAGGCTATGCGTGTATGAGATCTTATATGAAATAAAATTACATCTAACAATTGGTATCAAAGTCTCCTTTTTTTCAGATCACCGGGATTTAAAGTAAAAAAAATTTATCTCGATCTATGAAAATTATATATCTCTTTATTTAATTCAATAAATATTATTTTTTTGTGTCTCAAATAATTGAATTAAACTGGAGATGATAAATTGAATTATGTATATATTTTTCAAAATTTTTTCTATATGTGATTATTTTTTAATTCTGTTTTTTTGTTAAAAAAGAAATTAAAAAAAACCAATATATAGCAGGCGCCTGCATGAATCTGGGCCCGCCTATGTAGGCAGCCCATGGTGAGATAACAAAAAAAAAAGGGTATCACATGGCCTGCATGCATGCAAGACACATGCATGTAGGCAACGGGATTATTTTAAAAAAAAAAGGTTTATTTGATTTTGGGCTTCTTAATTAAGGAGATTATAAGATTAATTAGGAGTAGAAATTTAGAGACATAATTTTAATCTAATAAGGAAACTACTCTTAATTAATCTCATATAAAGTTTAAATTTAAATTGTTGAGATTATTTTGGGTTTTAGGATTGAGATAGAATTCTAGTCTATTAGGAAAATTTTGGGATAGCATTCTAATCAAATAAAGAAACTTAATCCCAATTAATCTCACATTAAATTTATTGAGTTTTATCCTGTTCTTTAAACCTGGCCCAATAAGAAAGGAAACCAATAACTTAACTATTGCGGGTCGGGTCTGATTCAAACCCGATAAGCACTGCGACCCGTTATGTCAATAGAAACTTCAATTAGCCATTATGGGCTCATCTGACCTCTGTTTTGGGCATGTAAATAGCCGTTTTGAAGTTCTTGACGAGCACTACAGTATTATAGGCATAAGACATGATAAAACAGTAGTTAGTTGATATAAGGAAGGCATTGAAGTGTTTATTTACCATGGTTATGTGTACGCTTACATGCTTCCCCTTCATCAATATTTATATTATTGCATATATTGTTTTAGCATGATGAATATTAATGTTTACTGTAGTAGATAACACACAGATAAAGATATATACATGTTAAACTTAAAGAATTTATAAAAGAACTTATTTAATTGTGTATGTAGTTCATGTGGACAATAGCCGGCCCAAAGAAAAACTATTTTTGGCCGAATTACGTACGGCTTCGGATACTTGATATGGATAATGCAAGTGGGAGAACATTGGTGTGTGATAAACGGCCCAAAGAAAGGTTGTCACAGTATAGGCCCATATTGCATTACCTTCATCAACTAGTCCGATGGCGAAATAAGAATTCAGATGCGTAAATTTGTGTGACCCATATGCATGGCAATCGGCTTAAAGGAAGGTTGTTATTATGGCCGGGTCATTACATATATTATATAGTCAATATAGATTACTTAAACTTTAGGACCAATCCTATAAAGTGGCAGTCGGTCCAAAGGAAGGTTGTTCTCTTACATAGGACCTAGACTTTAAGGTATTTATATTGGGCTAGTACAATGTTGGCATATAGAGACACAGCTTGTTCTGAAAGTTTGGCCGGCAGCTCTATCGATTAAACTGGTTGCATTTTCTAAAATTCATTTTTATGGCTATTACAGTAGAGTTTTGTTAAATGCAATATTTATGTTAAATTAATGAGAAATTGTACACTTATGTAGTCTAAATTGAATGATACAAACTTTAAAGAGTGGTAAGATCACGTAAAAGATCATTAGATTCATGGACCTAGAGTACACCTTAAAGATTGATGGATCTCTACTATCACTAATAAAAGTTCGGTAAAGAAAAGGTCAATTATGGTAAGCGAGAGAGATCTTACACAATGTGTCTAATAGTCATAAAGTACACTATTCCTATAACTATTAGGGGTTCTATGCCTGATAAAGTCAGTGCTAAGAGTTTTTCAGCTGAAATAACCGACGAATTTATTAAATCGGATAAAGTTGACACCAGCATGTATTTTAACAAGCTGATAAATATACGTTACAACGGCAAAGAAAACATAAGGGAGTATATTATGAAAATGCCATGTCTTGTTTCTAAAGTAAAGGCACTGAAATTAGAACTCTCTAAAGAGATTCTAATGCACTTCATTCTAATCTCTTATCTTATAAAGTATAACCTTTTTCAAGATTATTTATAATGTTCAAAGGGAAAGTGGAGTCTCATTGAGCCCATTAGTCACTGCGTCCGGAAAGAAAAGAGATTGAAACAAGAAAAGTCTGAAAGTGCTCACTTAGCATCCAGGGTAAACTTCTAATAAGAAAAGAAAAAGTGAAACTAAAGGAAGGAACATAAATACCACTATAGCAGCTGATCTTAAGTGACAAAAGTGCAGGACAAGAAGCCTAAGGTCATTGCATGCTTCTTCTGCAAGAAAGTAAACCAGATCAAGCATGCTTGCATAAAGTATCAAAAATGGCTATTTAGCGGGTATATCTCATATTTATATTTATTCTGAGATTAATTTATGTTTAGTACCATTTCATAAATGGTGGATAGATAATTCACATAAGCGATTCAATGCAAAACCTCCAAACCCAAAAGAGGCCCAACCTAACTAAGTGATACATATACATCGGTGATGGAAATAAAGTTGCAGTCGAAGCCGTCAAAGTTTGTAGGCTTAAATTAAATTCAGGTTTTTTATTTTAGATTTGGATGAGACTTTATGTGTACCATTCTTTTAGGCGGAATCATATTTCTATTTCATTTGTTAGACAGATCTAGTTTTACTGTTACTCTTGATAATAAAATGTTTAGTCTATTTATCAAATCTAAAGTTATTAGTACTAGAATTCTGATTGATGGCTATATAAATTGAAACTTCATGCTTTATATACTGAATCTCTATATGTGAATAGCCTAGGCACTAAGCGAATATTAATTAAAAAAATATTAGGAAGTTTGGTACTAAACAGAGTTAATGATATCTTGGATTTGGTGTATATAGACATTTGTGGTCTATTCCTACAGTTTTTGGAATGGTCGCGAATATTTCATCACTTTTACAGAATTATTCTCGTTGTGGGTACCTATACTTGTTATATGAGAAATCTCAATCACTGGACATGTTTAAAATCTATAAAGCTGAAGTTGAAAATCAACTGAATAAGAAAATTAAAGTCGTTAGATCTGATCATGCTGGTGAGTACTATAACAGATACGACGGATCAGGTAGATGTCCAGAATCATTTGTCAATTTCTGAAAGAGTGTGACATTGTCGCTTAGTACACCATGCCAGGGACACCTCGTCAAAATTGTATTGCTGAGAGATAAAATCATACATTAAAGGATATGGTTAGGAATATAATAGCCCACACTACTCTACCAGAGTCATTATATAGTGAAGCCTTAAAGATGGTTGTCACCTCCTTAATAGAGTACCTAGCAAAACAGTAACTAAAACCCCATATGAGTTATGAACTGAAAAATCTCTCAGTATTAGACATCTACATATTTGGGGTTGTCTAGCGGAAGCTCGGCCATATATAACATATGAGAAGAAGTTAGACTCAAGGATTGTTAGCTGTTTATTCGTTGGGTATTCTGAGAGGTATAAAGGTTTTAAGTTTTATTGTCCCTCCACTAAGAACATAAAGACGGATTGCTAAATTTTTTTTTGAGGATATTCAGAACAGTGGGAGTCAACTACATAAGGATTTCATATTTAAGGAAGAACATATTGTTATACCAATGCAATTGTTTCAAATGATAAAGTAGTTGTTCCACTGTAAGATGAAATTACAGTTGTATCTTTACAAGGTATACAGTTCATCCTGAAGTATATCCTACTGATGAGGTAGAACCTGAAAATTCTCAACCACGAGTGCCTAGGAGATCAACTAGGGAGAGGAGATCAGTCATTGCAAATGACTATATAGTTTATCTCCAAGAGTATGAGTTTGACATAAGGCTAGAGGATGACCCACATTCTTGAATGAGGCCAAATCAACATTCACTCCACTTAGTGGTCAAATGCCATGAAAGATGAGTTAAAATCTATGAAGGACAATAATGTTTGGGTTAGTAGAGTTTCCTAAAAGAAAGAAACCGATTGGTTGTAAATGAGTATTCAAAACTAAGCGGGATTCGAAAGGTAATGTCAAAAGGTATAAGGCACATCTTGTCACAAAGGGATTCACTCAAAGGGAAGGCATTGACTATAAGAAGACTTTCTCCCCGATCTTCATGAAGAATTCTTTTAAGATTATCATGGCACTGGTAACTCACTTTGACCTGGAGTTATACCATATGGATGTTAAGATTGCCTTTCTTAATGGTAGCATTGAAGAAGAAATCTGAATGGTGCAACCAGAAAATTTTAAAGTGAAAGTTTCATAATATTTGGTTTGCGAATAAAGAAATTCATTTATGGTCTAAATCAAGCATCCCGTCAATGGTATTTGAAATTTGATCATGTAATATCCGATTTTGGTTTTAAGGAGATTGAAGATGATCAATGCATTTACCATAAATATAAAGAGAGTAGACTTATATTTCTTGTGTTATATGTGATTTCTTGTGTTATATGTGATGACATTCTACTAGCTAGTAACGATATAGTTCTTTTACTTGAGACCAAGAGTTTTCTCTCAAAGAATTTGAGATGAAAGATCTTAGATACGCTTTTTTTGTGATAGACATCCAGATTCAACGTGACAGGACACATGGAATATTAGGTTTATCACAAAAGGTCAATATTGATAAGGTGCTAATAGATATGGCATGAAGAATTGCTCTAGGGGAGATAAGTTGAGTTTACTCTAATGTCTCAAGAACGACTTATAGAAAGAGCAAATGAAAGATATTCCATATGCATCGGCGGTTGAAAGTCTGATGTGTGCTTAAGTTTGTACACATCCAGACATAGCATATACCATTGAGAAACTTGGAAGATATTTGATCAATCTTGGAATTGATCGCTAGAGAATGCCAAAAAGGTTATGTGATATCTATAGAATACTACATGAAATCTGATCATTGCAGCTGATCAGATACACAGATTCAGATTATGCTGGATGTATCGATAATAGGAGGTCCACTCCATATTACATTTTTATTATTATAGGAAGATAATGGATTTAGTCAAGAGGCCATTGCAGCTACACTGTGATAATAAGAGCTATAGAGCTCTACTCCAATAGTGACAAGAGTTCAGTAAAGTCGAAGCATATCGACATCAAGTTTCTTGTCATCAATGATAAAGTTCGGAATCATATTTTGTCTGTTGATAGTGATAGCACTATTATTAACATTACAGATCTACTCATTAAAGGACTTCCACCTGAAGTTTTTTAGAGCATATTGCTCATATGGGGATGGCTAGTCATAATGATATCCTGATTTAGAGGGAGTGGATAATTTTATGTAACAGACATTATTTCTAAGTGCACTTTATGTATATTTATTGATTCTGATAATAAAGTTATAATTATTTTTCCTAAAGTCTACTTTTGCGCATTTGAGTTTGTTGAAGCAATTAGACTCCTTGGAGTCATAAGGCTAGACTCGTTGGGTCATAAAGTAGAAACCAGTTAGAATTGTGCCTTATTTGATCAGAGGACATTTCCATGCCATACGTCCACATTTGATCTATGTCGTTAAGGGTTTTGAAACTTGTCATGTGGAAGGTCCTACCTCGATTATATACAAGGTAACGACCGCCATGTTCGGTGGCAGAGCACTTAATGGACCAGATTATTCTGAAACGTGATTTGTTGGCGGTTAAAGTTTTGACGTCATAAAGTTAATAAAGTTATGCATAATATCTATTCAGTACGACTTGCTTGGCCAAAGTGGGAGATTGTTACTTATTATGCTTTTAAAGTCTAATTTAATTTGGGCCTAATCAAGTCAATTGGATATTTGCACCGCACACTTAACCTATGTTATTTAACCCAATAAAAAATTGATCAAGCCTAAATGATTTGGGTCTAGACGCGTTTTCAATTACAATTAGCCATGATTGTATTTAAATTAAAATGTGAGACTCATCTATACGTGTGAAATTCGTGTTATAAATCAAGGGTCTAGATCTATGATGAGTGAACTAGGATTCTTTGATGCTATATATCATGGGTGGGGTTCCCTCTCCACAACAATGACAATCTCTCTCTTGAAGGCCTCTCATCTTCTTTAAGGATAAAGAAGAGAACTTGGTGGCTGGAGAGAAGAATCCTCTTCCTCAACTCCGGCGTCCTCGAGATCGTGCAACCTTCGGCATCCCTTTCGTGATGGAATCAAGTATGCCTAAACCCTCCTTCTCTTTGATCATGAAAAAGAGGCTATGTGTGTATAAGATCTTATATGGAATAAAATTAGATCTAACAGATTGTCCACAGCAGACGAAGGTGTAGGCTTGATTTTCATATATCAATTGGTGCTATTATTATTTAAAAATTGAATTATAATTTGAATCTAAAACGACTTTTTATTTGTGATTGTGTTGTGTTCATGCGCAAATACTTGGAGTGCATTGCACTTGATCTTATCAATGACAAAGTCATCAAATAGCTCAAAAAAGAATTAGTTTACATGATAATATCTGATCTTGAGCATGACTACAATAAGGAGTTGGATGTTTTGAGGAGGATGAATTTGGTAGGAGAGTTTGATTGATGTAATTGTATATACAAAGTAGGAATGAATATTGATATACATGAAGTTGTAATTGGTGTAAATATTCACATGTCTGTAAATGTATACAGTCATCGTAATATAAATAATTTTGGTTGTTGATATCAAACTCGAATGCTTCTATATTGAATGATATATATAATATAGAATGATTATCTTAATACAACTGTTATTGGCAATTAGTATCTGCAGTATTGTAAGAAAGTCAATTTTTTTTTTGTGTTTTCTAAAAGACTGTGATCATGATCATAGTTTTCAAAAATGCCCTTAATTCTAAATTTTTTATGAGGATTACGACATTGATCGCCTTCACTCGAAAAATTTCATATTTTTTAGTTATAACTATGACTGCGATCATGAATGTAGTTCCCACAAAATGCCCTCAATTCTAAATTTTTATGAGGACAGTGATATTATCGCAGTGCTCGAAAAATATCCTATTTCTAAATATAATCAAAACTACGATCATGATCGCAGTCCTAACAAAATGTCCTCGATTCTCAATTTTTTATGAGAATTGCGACATTGTTCGTAGTACTCGAAAAATATCATATTTCCAAGTTACAATTAGGACTACGAATGCAATCCTAATAAAATGCCTCAATTATAAATTTTTATGAGGACTGCGACATTGATCGTAATTCTCGAAAAATATCCTATTTCTCAGTTATAACTAGATTGCGATCATGGACGCAGTCCTCACAAAATTCCCTCAACTTAAGTTTTTATGAGTATTGCGACCATGATCGGAGTCCTCATACTATCCCATTTTTCAGAGTTTTGTGAACACCGCGACTAGAGTCATAGTCATAATAAAAAAATCTAAATTAATGATATACAACCATATTGAATACAGATAAAAAACATATAGTTAAGAAAGCAACATAAAAATCATTAGAATACTCATTTGCAATAAAAAAAATAGACAGAATCAGATTGTTTGATACAAATAATGCAAATAAAAACTAATCGATATTTATAGTACATGAAGATTTGTTATAATGGCCTAGTTATGACGCCGTTCGCATTTCATCTTTCTCTTTTGTCTTGCACACCCTTGTTATCCACTCTATTTGTCTTTCGCCTTCCTAAAAGACATTTCATATAAAGTAGAAGTACATTAGCAATTTTTGGATCTCATTAGGCCTATGATCAATATAGAATGTATACATGTTCACAGGTCAGACAAATAGAGGTAAGAAAATATAGATTGCAATAGTCGTAAAAAGAAGACTAAGTGCAACCAATGCAAGTCGCAGCATGAGAACAGGGAAAACACTCGATGTGTCAGTAATTGCACGAATAAAAAATATCAAGAGAGGTCCGCCAGATAGGTACTGGTATCACAGCACTACATCACGAAAAAAATCGCTATACCTCATCAAACTCGCTGTCCTAGAAGCTTGAATATTGGCAGCCAACTCCTTCTCCATTTCTAGACATAACATCGTAGTCTAACTCCTAGCATTTTCCCCGTTCTTCATCATCTTCATCATTTCTCTTTCGGATCGAATCGATCATGGATGTTATGGGAAGTTCGCGGTCTTCAAGGATCCAAGAATTGAAACTTTTAACTACAATGAAGCATAAATCCCATATCTTCATCCGAGGAAGTAAGCATTCGCAAAGTGCTCAGGAGGCACGGTGGCTAAGAAGTTAGTGCTTGTGGGTATTTAACTTTGATAATTTTTTCATACACTTTTTGGAACTCCTTGGGCGTGAAAGCATGAGCAAGTTTCTTAAACAACTTTCTAATGTATTTACGCTTACAATCCCTGCTAGATATATCATTTGTCAGGTGTTGAGCTTTAAATGTCATAAACAATAAGAATGGTGAGATTTGGGAAGACATTTCGAATTGCCCTCAACAGTCCAGAGTGTCTATCAAAAATCAATGTGTACACCAATCTCCAGATATAATTGATCAATCTCGGTTCTCATTATTCTCGAAACCGATGACTGTCATAGCAAGTGGAAAAAACTTGCATGCAGAAAAAAAAGAAAAAAGTTATTAAATCATTAATTGGACTAAAATATATCTCAATTTTATGTCGCAGTCCTCGCAAAAAATACTATATCACAGTATTTATTAAGACTGCGACCATAGTCGCAATCCTCTCAATGTGTCCTATTAATCAGTGGTAGTCCTCTCAATGTGCCCTATTAATCAGTCATTATATAGACTGTGATCATGATCGTAGTATTGAAAATGTGACGAAAATAACA
>JAVJIF010016775.1:0-106504 GCA_038442645.1 Agave tequilana | reverse complement strand
AACTAGTATGTGATCATGGATATCCACAAACAAAGTTAGAACTATATTTTTATAAAAACACTTTTCTAAATCGAAACCTAGTTTTTCTGAAACTCATTTTTCCGAAACTGATCTTGAAAACAGAAAAGATAAATGTTTTGAACACTTTTTAAAACACTTTAGAAATGTGAAAGATGTGTGGTATGCCAATCTCAAAAGAGCTATCAACCTATATCATCATAGTTTTTACAAAAGACTATAAATCATATCTAAAATACAAAAACAAAATACAAATCTTGATATAGTATTCTTTTGTAAACTTGATCCTTGAGCTCTTCTATGTACTTACCCTCTGGGATCTACATCTTCTTGGTTTTCAAACATGTGAGTCTTGTGATAGAACCGAAATGCAATAAGGAGTTAACCTGAACTTTGTTAACAAAATTGTTAAAAACATAATTACATATGTTTTGTTATCATCAAAACTAGGGCTAATGGCCTTTGGGCTAACAATCTTTCCCTTTTTGATGATGATAAAACATATGGAGTTTTCACAACTAATTTTAGAAAAGACTTCAAGCGAAGCTCTCCCTAAACACATGCATATATCAAATGTGACATATAAGTTAGATGCATCATAAAAGCACATGAATAAGATAAATCAATCGAGCTTTATGCAACCCATCTATGCATACCAAGCATACAAAATTACAAAGGTACATCCACAAACGTTTTCTCCAACCAACCAATAACTCCAACCTCCAAAACAAGTGATAAAGTTTGTTGTTTACAAAGGATATATAAGAATACAAATATATCACATGCCACCATAGAAGATATGTATCAAATATTAACCAAAAAGAGATACATAACTTTCTAAAGACAATATTAATATCATAAAATAAATTTATTCATATAAAGGTTCATGCCAACCTCAAAACAAGTTCCAAACCATAAAGTAAGTACTATAATATAAAAACACATGTTCAAACACCAAATAGTACATGTCCACATAAAAGAGTACATAAATAAAGACATGAAAATAAAAAATCCCATATAACTCCACAAAACCTCTCTCCCCCTTTTTGTCATCAACAAAAAGGGGGTCACTCTTCCTGAAAGTCTGGATCTCCGGGAGGAGTTGGTGCCTCGGATGGAGCTGGAGGAGGTACCCAAGTGTTAAAAGGAGAACCCAATGCAGGAGAGGGGCTGCGCGTGGTCTCTCGAAAGTGGAATAGGACAAGCATTCCTACTATAAGTCTCATTGACGCATTTCTGAAGGTAGTGAATGGATGAGCAGATATATTGCAGGACATTCTGGACTTTGTGCTCAGTCCTTTCAAAATTTGCTGACATCTTAAGATCATGCTCACGAGGCTGAGTAGAGAGAGTTGTATATGGGTCAACAGAGGCTGAGCAAGCTGAAGAGGATCCAGGGGTAATAGCAGGAATGATAGGAGGGGGCCGAGGAGCAGGAGCAAGCTCCCTAGGACGCATCCTCTTTAGGAGAGTGTTGTTGATAACAATAGACGATTCGATGGACCGTTCAATAGAAAGATCAAATTTTAATTATTTGAGGAGTCGGATAGTGAGAATTCCAAATGGTAAGTGCCAGTTTAGGATCAGGAGGTGCTCAGAGACCATTGATCTGGGAAAACTTTGCACGAGAATTGTATGTTTTGAAATCAAGAGTTAAAAATGTGTGCTTTGGTTTCCTTGATGCTTCTGTTATAGCATAAAGGCTAAACGGGTTGAATCCATAGGGACGGGAAGCGATAGAAGCTTTACCGGTCTATTCACGTGTGTGTTAAAGTTTCTTCAATGTCTTAAATAATTAAAAGAAAAGATAACAAAAAGTGAAGAGAAGAGTACAATGAAACACGAAGAAGTGGGAACATAGAAAAGATAAGATATTTATAGATTTTGAGATATATCTAAAACAAAGTAAAGCAGAAAGAAAACTCATGACTACTAACTACTAATGGCTCCGCTAGCTATGCTAGCCTCTTAGTGATAATTGCCTCACATGTATCCTTGGCCATCACTAGTCCTTGGTTCAAGAGCATTTCAAAGTATGACCCATAAGATAACTTTCACATCCAAACTCAACAAACAAGTGCAAGTCACACTTAAGCCATCAAAACTAAATAAGAGCAATCATGGAATAAAGTAATGTTTGCTTGTTAGAGAGTTAGGATCTTAGAGTTTTAGAATCCATCATCATGAGCCATCAAAGGCTCTTGCAAGAGCAAAGCCAAGTAAAGGCTATTAGATTCATGTGGATCATTAAGTAAGAAGTTAGTAAGTTAGTGGTTAGTAGTTAGTTGTCATGAGCGAAAATTAGCTAATCATGTAAAATGAATAGAGAGAAGAGACAAGGAGAGATAAAGAGAGAACCTTTTATAGATTGTCACCTTCCATTACAACTACTCTTGCTTTCCACCCATGTACTACTCTCCTTCCTATTACAAGATCTACAAGAAATGAGAAAATATAAGAGGAGGAAGAAGAAGAACTAACCTCTATCCTAAAAACTACAACATAGAAAAAAAAACTTAACTATGAATATCTCCCAATGCAGAACACTAAGGGGTCTTTTTAGGCAACAAGAGAAAAGGGGCGGGGGATAATCTTTGGCCTGAAGTACTAGCGCAACGGCGCCAGTACTGCCCGTGCCGCCTGCTGTACGCTGTTGCTTCCCCCTGTCAGTTGTACCTCCTACATCACTGGATTTGAGCACCCGGTTTTGATAAAATCAAATCACCTTCCAAGATCAATGGCTATCTTTATAGGCTTTCAATCACCAATTAAATGGTGATTTTGGGTCTTCGTCATTTCACACCATGGACCTAGGAACACATAAGAAAACCATTATTAGCAATTTTTATATAAAATAAATGTGAAGATGTGGTATGAAATATGCAATGAAATATGTAATATTAGAGACTAATCACACCCCCACACTTATCTTTTGCTCGTCCCGAGCAAAATAGAAAACTAACTAAGAAGATTATATATCACTTTTGCAGGTGACGCGATTGCACTGAGCGTGTGCACAAGCCGTTAAACTTCTAAGTTTCCCCTAGAGGAGGAGTTTTGTCTCCTGAGGGTTTTCAGCGGATTACACCCACAAAATCTATAAAGAAAGAATTAAATGTTAGTATTTTGAAAACACATTTTGAAATAGAGAAAAGTGTTGAAGTACTTTTGTGAAAATTTAAGTGATCTAAGGTCATAGGTTACCAGAAATTATTCTTCTTTAACACTAAGTCAAAATGCATAATCTTGTTATAAATTAAAAGTAAAAATTTAAAATTGAATCCATTCTTTCATTCATAAAACTTTAGAAAATATGCACTTTGTGAATTGTGAAGATTTTGGAAATATTGATTCTAACTTTCATGCTATTTATTTATGTATATTTATTTTTTTATTTTTTCTTCACTTAGTTATCTTAGGCTTTCTTATTTACTCGGGTAGTGAGCCTTTAGCCGGTGACTCCCAAACCAGATAGTTTTAGGGCATCAGATGAGAAACATCCCCTGACTTAAGGACTCGAGTAAATAAGGCTATAAAATTAAAGGAGATTATTTTGTTTTTATCCATGATTAGTCTCTAAAACAACATATTTCATACCACATCTTCACATTTATTTAATATTAAATTCTGCTAATAATATCTCTCTTGCATGTTTCTAGGTCCATGGTGTGTAATGAAGAAGAAGACCCTAAATCACCAATTAATGGGTGATTAAAGGCCTATAATGTTGGCCCAAGAGGTTACACTCTCCAATTGTCTTGTGTTTTGATGATGACAAACCAAATTAGTGCTATTTGGTACTAACAAGTTTGCTAAGATGAGTTTCAGGTCTTGTACCATGTTTAGAGACCATTCGCTTAGCTATTGCAAGAACTTCTAAGTTCCACAAAGCAAGGAAGGCAATTGCTCATCAAGGAAGGATCATAGAAGAGAAGGCACTAGCAAGGCACTGGATGGCTCAAAGACGTGAAGATTGCTCAGAGGTCCTTAGGTTTTGTATTTTTAGTTTTATAGCTTGTTAAAGAATAGAGATTAGGTTTGAAGCTCAATCACACACGTTTTTGCGCATATACTATTTCTTAATTTATTTCCTATAAAATATACAAAAATATTTTAGTACAAAATCTTTCTTCTACAAATTTCTTTTTATGTTACATACTGAATTCCTGTTTAAAATAGTTTTGTTAAAAATATTTTTCTTCTCAAAATTCTGTCTTTTTTTCGTTTTCTGACCTGATCCGGTCGACCGGCAGTCTACCGCCGGTCGACCGAGTCTATGTCAGGCTGGTCCGGTCGACCGGACCAGTCGACCGAGGTCCTGGCAGAATGCACGTATCCGTGTGCATGTCTGTCGGTCGACCGGGCAGTCGACCGATATTTATTTTTGAGTCACAGTTTGTATCAGTCGACCGGGTCGGTCGACCGATAGCCTGTAACGGTCAGAATTTTGTACTACCTACCGGTCGACCGGCCCGGTCGACCGATGTAGCCGTTGAACAGTAACGGGCAGATTTTTTTAAGTGCTGTTTATTTTTGTCTTTTGTGTTTAAAAATTCGTTTAAGGATACATTTTGATCTAATTACCTCCTAAACATCAGTAAATATGTTTTATCCCTAAACCCTAGCCCTCTCCTATAAATAGGGGTGTTTGGGGAGAGATTGGTTACAACAACAATTATTGCTAAAAATTTAAAAGTTTAAGGCTTTCAAAGTTCTTGGTTTTTGAGCTAAATTCTCTCAATTTCTGAAGGGTTTTCAAAAGTTTTTCTCTGATTTCAATTTCTTTTCCTTACACACAAAGAGCTTCATTCCTACTCAATTTCTCTAAGGACCTTTGTAAGGAAGAGATATTTGAAGAGAGAGTTTGTGGTCTTTTGACTACCAAGGAAATTACTTGTACTGAGATTGTGGAGTTGGGTACTCCATTGTAATTGAGATCTTTGTGATAGTGGAAGTAGCTAGAATCCTTCTGGGGAAGGCGGGGAGTAGAGCTGGGTGCTCGAACTCGATAATATTCCTTGTGTTTGCGATTGGTTTACATTTCTTGCAATTATTTCTCTTCTTTGCTTGCACTTATTACTTGCTCATCATACTTACTTGCTTGCATTCATCTTGTGACTCTTGCTTGGTAATAGTTGTAGCTTTAATTTTTAATTTGCCCCTTGATTAGCATTGTCACCTATTCACCCCCCCTCTAGGTGACTTTTCAATTGGTATCAGAGCTTGGACTCTAGTTTGGCTTAACATGTTGGCCCAATGGCCTTCCACTCTAGTTTTGATGATGATCAACACTCATGTAGTTATGTTTACTAATATTCTTGTGTTTCTAAGTTTCAGATCATTAACAGGATATTAGTTGGTGATTAGCTTCAACAAGATGATTAGAAGCTTATCATGGTGATTCCGGTGCCAAAGCTTAAAGATCATACCTTTGCACTTGGAGAATCACGGAGTTTGGACCGAGTCTACTTGAAGATGAAGATCGTCAAGAAGACTTAGGTATCCTAGTTTAGATAGAGTTTTAGATCCATTTGTAAAGCTTAGTTTAGTTGATATGCTCAAGTGCACAACACACACGTTTTATGATTTGATATTTGGTTTTTATGAATAGTTGATCAAAACAAGTTTACATGTTTTATATGTATAGTAGATGTATTCTTGTTATACATACATGGTTTAACTTGCTAAACAAACTTATTTTTGATATCCCTATTCATGTTTTGGAAAATCAGTTTTGATAAAATACCGTTTTTTGTTTTTGATAAAATTTGCAAGACACAAAAATGAATTGATATGTTGATATATTGTCTTGAAATTTTTATCACATGTTTATGTTTTAACATAAAATGATAAAATAAGTTTTATGGAATTTTCAGAAATGATAAAAGATTTTTGTAAAATATTTTTCCCTAAATTTCTGACCTGGTTTTTGGGCTGACAGGCTGGTCGGTCGACCGTGCCGGTCGACCGCACCAAAGGGCCGGTCGACCGATCCGGTCGACCGATGTGCACAGATGTGCACGTCTGTTAAGCACAGAACCGGTCGACCGGGTCGGTCGACCGAGGTGAGAGCTCTGCTCTCGGGATTTTTCGGTCGACCGGGCGGTCGACCGCTAGTGCCCAACGGTCACATTTTTGACCGTTGGCGGTCGACCGGGCCGGTCGACCGGTGGCTGTCAGAACTGCCACATCAGCCTAACGGCTAGTTTTGTATAGGGGCTATATAAACCCCATCTCTTTGGGGATTTTGGCCAAGTTTTTCAAGAAGAAAAATACCAGTTTTCTGAAGTGTTTAAAAGAGTTTTAAAGAGTTTTTAAGTGCTAACAAGATTTATTCTTTGTGTTTTTGGGTTTTGAAAAAAATCAAAGAAATTCGAATTTGAGATTTTTGTATTAGCTTTCATTCTTTATCTTTTACAAGAATTTCTCAAGTGTTTTTCTTTGAGTTCTTGTTTTCCAAAACACATAGTTTCCACACTTGAGCTATCATACTATCCTAAACTATTAGGATCTTTGTTTTGTGGAAAAAGAAAGAAAAAGAGAGTTTGTGGTTTTTGAACCACTTGTTGTAAACCCTCCTTTATTTGTTGTATCCCTCTTCGGTAGAGGTGATCGGAGTGGTATTGGTTTGCTCCCTCTTCGGTAGAGGTGGAGTTTGGTTGTGAGCCTCTTCGGTAGAGGTGTGTGGATTGGTTGTTGTTGGTTGTTGGCCTCGGTGGAGGTTGTTGTATTGAGAGAGGAGTTAGGTACTCCTTTGTGTTGTAAGAAATCCTCTTCGGTAGAGGTTCCCTCGGTGGGAGTTGAGATAGTGGAAATCCTACACGGTGGTGTAGGCGGGGATGTAGAGCAAGGTGCTCGAACCTCGAAACAAATCTTGGTGTTTGCGTTTTGATCCATTGTCTCTCTAACTCTCTCTCTTATAATTGTGCAAAGCATCATACTCATCATCATATCATATTTGCTTGTGTTGAGCATTGATTCATTCATATTATATACATTGCTTGTGTTGCCTTGCATCTTTCATATTGTAATTTATCCTTGATTGCTTGGCTTGATTGTGTGTGCACATATTTCATATTGCTTGGATTGCTTGTGTGTGTGTGCCTAACTTATACTCATCCAACAAGAGCTTCACATAGCACCTCAACCCATTTAAAGGGGAATCAAGGGGAGTTAGTCCAGAGCCTCGCAAGGGGAATTCGGCTACACTTGTTGTATTGTATTAGTTTGTGCATAAGTTGCATTAGCTTTCGCATTTAGCGCACTTAGTTTGCATTGAGTTTCTTAGATTAGCAATTACACCTATTCACCCCCCCTCTAGGTGTTTTTCATAACATCCATAGAGAGATCCTTAAAATATTGCTAATCAACATTTTCATTTCATTCATTCATCACTAGTAAACATGGCCGACAACATTAAATCCCCACCTAAATTTGATGGCCTAAATTTCCCAATTTGGAAGGTTAGGATGACTATATTTTTGCAATCTTTGGGTAGCTTAGTGGCCAGTCCTTGACTAAACCCTATGTAGCACCCGATGGTGATGAGAGCACTTGGACCGACCTTGACTTTAAGCTATATGAGGCTAACTCCAAAGCCCAAAATTCCTATTAACTGCCTTGAATGAGGATGACCTACACGGGTAATTCATTGCCAATCCGCCTATGAGATTTGGCAACACTTATTGGTCACACACGAGGGAACTTCACAAGTTAAGAGAGCTAAGATAGATCTCTTGAGGTCCCAATATGAGTCATTTAAAATGCTTGATGATGAGTCTATTGATAGTATGGCTACAAGGTTTACTAAAATCACTAATGGTCTTTCTTCATTAGGTGATGACATCTCCAACGATCAAAAGGTGCGGAAAGTAATTCGGGCTCTTCCTTCATCATGGGAGATCAAGGCCACCACCTTGAAGAGTTGAACGACAAGGACGAGATGGACCTCATTAGTCTCATTGGGAACCTAAAGACCCATGAGATGGAGAAGAAGGCGAGAGAAGAGGCCACTACTTCAAAGAAGAATTCCATAGCCTTCAAGACTTCATCCACCAATGATGACGATGAAGATGACAAAGAAGAAGATGAGGAGCTTACTCTACTTGTTCGCAACGTCAAGAGGATGTACCGGAAGAACAAGCTCAACTTCCGGAGAAAATTTGAAGGCAAGGAGGAGCGGAGGATCATATGCTACAATTGCCGCAAACCCGGACATATCATGGCGGATTGTCCAGAGTTCAAAAAGAAAATGACTTCCTCCTTCAAGCCAAAGAAGCCGGAGGAAAAGAAAGCTTACAAAGCTACGTGGGATTCGGAAAGTGAGTCCGAAGAGGAGGTGGATCAAGCTAATATGTGTTTCATGACAAACACACCCAAGGTAACCTCTCAATCCATTGATGATGAAGATGATGATGTAAGTAAGGAAGTTCTAGTGCATGCTTTTGTAGAACTTTCTGAAACTTATGATAACAAGAAACTTGAATGCATAAAATTACAAAAAAGTTGCTTTTCTTAAAATCAACTTGCCCTTGTTTCTAAAGAAAAGATGATATTTCTTCTAATTTTATTTCCATGCAAAAAGAATTTTGTGCCTACAAGAGTTCTTGTAAGGCAAAATCCCCTATTATTGATGAAAAGAAATTTCTTCTTTTAAATCCAAAATGAATGATTTTGAAAAGTTTTAAAAGATTGTGCTTTTAATACCAAGAAACTTGAAGAAAAATTTTCTAAAAAGCACACATCTCATGCTAAGATTCCTCATGCACACACTACACCTAACACGTCTCATGTTCATGCTCACAATGCCCATGCTCACAAATCACACACTCATTATGCTTTTAAATATGGTAGGGTATATAGATGCACATATTGTGGTAAACATGGACATTTAGCTAATTTTGCTATGATCAACTAAATAGAACAAATAATCTTGTTTGGGTCAATGACACTAACCCTAGAGGACCCAAGAAAATGTGGGTACCAAAATCAAGTCTTAAATTGTTTGATGTAGGTACACACCAAAGCTCCAAGACGTAGGGAGCGGTGGTACCTTGATAGTGGTTGTTCAAGACACATGACATGGGACATCAACAACTTCACAACCCTATCAAGGTACATGGAAGGTGGCTCCGTCACCTTCGGGGATGACTCCAAAGGAACTATCATCGGTATAGGTAACATTCAAATTGGTGCATCTCCTATTATTGAGAATGTTGTTTTAGTAGATGGTTTAAAACATAATTTGCTTAGCATTAGCCAACTTTGTGATCGTGGACTTAAAGTTGTTTTTGATGATACTTCTTGCAAGATTTTTGATGTTAAATCTAATGATTGTATTCTTACCGGTTTTCGTGATAATAATGTTTATATCATTGACATGCTTAATTTAGATTGTTCTACTAAATGCTTGAATGCTTTTGATGAAAATTCTTGGCTTTGGCATAGAAGATTAGGACATGCATCTTTTGACCATATTTCTAGGATTAATTCAAAGGAATTGGTGAGGGTATACCTTGCTTGACTTTTGAGAAAGACCGCATTTGTGGTGCGTGCCAACTTGGGAAACAAACCAAGTCTTCCTTTAAACCAATCAAGGATATCATGTCAACTAGGCCTTTAGAATTAATTCATATGGATCTTTTTGGACCAACTAAAACTAAGAGTTTAAATGGAAGTAGATTTGCATTTGTTTTGGTTGATGATTTCTCCCGTTTTACTTGGGTTTTCTTTTTAAAAATAAAGATCAAACTTTTTCTCATTTTAAGATTTTTCGAAAAAGAGTTGAAAAAGAAAAAGGTTTCCGATTTTGAGAATAAGGAGTGATAGAGGTGGTGAGTTTGTTAACCAACTCTTCATGACTTATTGTGATGAAAAGGAATTAAGCATGAAATGTCTTGTCCTAGAACTCCACAACAAAATGGAGTTGTAGAAAGGAAAAATAGAACACTTCAAGAGATGGCTAGGACAATGATAAGTGAGTATGACCTCCCTCAATATTTATGGGCCGAGGCCGTAAACACCGCATGCTATATATCGAATCGTATTTATTTATGCAAAAATTCTTCAAAACATCATTTGAAATGTATCATTCTAGAAAACCAAATGTTGCATATTTTAAAGTTTTTGGATGCAAGTGTTTTGTTTTAAATACTAAGGATAATTTGGGTAAATTTGATGCTAAGGCTTATGAGGCTATCTTTGTTGGATATTCCTCTACTAGCAAAGCATATAGAGTTTTCATTAGATCTTCTCAAACCATTGAAGAATCCATGCATGTTAAGTTTGAAGAATCTAATGTTTTGTTGAGAATGTTGTAGAGTTTGAACCATTAGGTGAAGACATGGAGAGACTACCCTTGAAGGACTCACCCGCTCAAGAAGAAAAGCTAGATCCTATTGGTGAAGTTCAAGAGGATAAGGAGGAAAGCACTCAACCGCTTCCTAAAGCTTGGAGATACGCTACAAATCATCCTAAGGAGCTCATCTTGGTGATGCATCTAAAGGAGTCACAACGCGCTCCAAACTCCATAACGTATGTGGTAACTTTGCTTTCATTTCTCATTTTGAACCCAAGGCATTCTCGAAGCCGAGACGGACCTATATTGGTTGCTTGCCATGCAAGAGGAACTCAATCAATTTGAGCGCAACCAAGTTTGGCACCTTGTTCCTAAGCCCCACAATAGACCAATAATTGGTACTAAGTGGATCTTTAGAAACAAGATGGATGAGTCCGGAAATGTCATTAGGAATAAAGCTAGGTTAGTGGCCCAAGGTTACACTCAAGTTGAAGGAATTGACTTTGAGGAGACCTTTGCACCCGTAGCACGGCTTGAAGCCATACGGATGACACTAGCTTTTGCATGTTTTAAAAATTTTAAACTTTTTCAAATGGATGTAAAAAGTGCATTTTTGAATGGTTTTATTAATGAAAAGTTTATGTTGCTCAACCTCCCAGTTTTGTTGATCATGTTCATCCCGATTTTGTTTTTAAACTTGATAAAGCTTTGTATGGATTAAAACAAGCTCCAAGAGCTTGTATGAAAGGCTTTCTAGTTTTCTCATTTCAAATGATTTTATTAAAGGCAAAGTAGACACAACTCTTTTACTAAGCATGTTGATAATGATATTTTAATTGTGCAAATTTATGTTGATGATATAATTTTTGGATCTACTAATGAGCTTTTGTGCAAGGATTTTGAAAAGGTAATGCAACTAGAGTTTGAAATGTCTTCCATGGGTGAGCTTAATTTCTTCCTTGGACTCCAAATCAAGCAATTGCAAGACGGAACCTTCATTAACCAAGCCAAGTACGCAAAGGAGCTAGTAAGGAAGTTTGGGCTTGAAGGATCAAAGGCTTGCAATACTCCAATGGCAACTACAACCAAGCTTGATAAGGATGATCAAGGTAAAATGTTGATATTAAATTATATAGAAGCATGATAGGAAGTCTTTTATATTTAACGGCAAGTAGGCCGGATATCATGTTTAGTGTGTGTCTTTGTGCTAGATTTCAATCGTGTCCTAAAGAGTCTCATCTTATTGCGGTAAAACGCATTATTCGTTATATTAAGGGCACAATTGGAATGGTCTTTGGTATCCGAAAACTAGAGATTTTTCAATGACTAGCTATTCGGATGCCGACTATGCGGGTTGTAGAGTAGATAGAAAGAGTACTAGTGGGACATGTCAATTTCTTGGTAATTGTCTTGTTTTATGGTCCTCTAGGAAGCAAAATTCCGTAGCTCTCTCAACCGCCGAGGCGGAGTATGTTGCCGCGGGGGCTTGTTGTGCACAAGTCCTTTGGATGAAACATACTCTCCTTGATTTTGATTTGCACTTTGATCATATAAAAATATTTTGTGATAATACTAGTACTATACACATGACCAAAAATGCAAATCAACATAGTAAGACCAAGCACATTGAGATTAGATATCACTTTCTTAGAGATCATTTTGAGAAAGGTGATATAGATATTGATTATGTTTCCACGGATTTACAACTAGCCGATATTTTCACTAAACCTCTTAATTTTGCTAGATTTTCGTTTATTTGTGGAGAACTTAATGTTTGTATTATTGAATAGACATGTTTTTCATAACCCTTTTTGATGTATGACAAAAGGGGGAGAATAAGTTTACATGACAAAAATAAGTTCATTTGGTCTTGGTTCCATATGAATTTATATGTTTTGATTTTATGAATTTTTGTGTTTTAAATAAATTCTTGTGTTTTAGTTGTTTTTGGTATTTTTGGTATCAAGAGCAATTTTTGTGTTTTATATATTGTGTTTGTTTTAATTGGTTTCAATAATTGGTGCATCATTTCAATTATTGGTATCTAGAGCATATTCTTGTGTTTTATGTATAGCATAATTTAAGGGGGAGTTTTCTCCTACCCTATATTCTTGTTAATAGCCTATTTGTTTTGTCATCATCAAAAAGGGGGAGATGTTGGCCCAAGAGGTTACACTCTCCAATTGTCTTGTGTTTTGATGATGACAAACCAAATTAGTGCTATTTGGTACTAACAAATTTGCTAAGATGTTTTCAGGTCTTGTACCATGTTTAGAGACCATTCGCTTAGCTATTGCAAGAACTTCTAAGTTCCACAAAGCAAGGAAGGCAATTTGCTCATCAAGGAAGGATCATAGAAGAGAAGGCACTAGCAAGGCACTGGATGGCTCAAAGACGTGAAGATTGCTCAGAGGTCCTTAGGTTTTGTATTTTTAGTTTTATAGCTTGTTAAAGAATAGAGATTAGGTTTGAAGCTCAATCACACACGTTTTTGCGCATATACTATTTCTTAATTTATTTCTATAAAATATACAAAATATTTTAGTACAAAATCTTTCTTCTACAAATTTCTTTTTATGTTACATACTGAATTCCTGTTTAAAATAGTTTTGTTAAAAATATTTTTCTTCTCAAAATTCTGTCTTTATTTCGTTTTCTGACCTGATCCGTCGACCGGCAGTCTACCGCCAGTCGACCGAGTCTATGTCAGGCTGGTCCGGTCGACCGGACCAGTCGACCGAGGTCCTGGCAGAATGCACGTATCCGTGTGCATGTCTGTCGGTCGACCGGGGCAGTCGACCGATATTTATTTTTGAGTCACAGTTTGTATCAGTCGACCGGGTCGGTCGACCGATAGCCTGTAACGGTCAGATTTTGTACTACGGTCGACCGGCCCGTCGACGATGTCCGACCGATGTAGCGTGTGAACATAACGGGCAGATTTTTTTAAGTGCTGTTTATTTTTGTCTTTTGTGTTTAAAATTCGTTTAAGGATACATTTTGATCTAATTACCTCCTAAACATCAGTAAATATGTTTTTATCCCTAAACCCTAGCCCTCTCCTATAAATAGGGTGTTTGGGGAGAGATTGGTTACAACAACAATTATTGCTAAAAATTCAAAAGTTTAAGGCTTTCAAAGTTCTTGGTTTTTGAGCTAAATTCTCTCAATTTCTGAAGGGTTTTCAAAAGTTTTTCTCTGATTTCAATTTCTTTTCCTTACACACAAAAGAGCTTCATTCCTACTCAATATTCTCTAAGGACCTTTGTAAGGGAAGAGATATTTGAAAGAGAGAGTTTGTGGTCTTTTGACTACCAAGGAAATTACTTGTACTGAGATTGTGGAGTTGGGTACTCCATTGTAATTGAGATCTTTGTGATAGTGGAAGTAGCTAGAATCCTTCTGGGAAGGCGGGGAGTAGAGCTGGGTGCTCGAACCTCGATAACATATCCTTGTGTTTGCGATTGGTTTACATTCTTGCAATTATTTCTCTACTTTGCTTGCACTTATTACTTGCTCATCATACTTACTTGCTTGCATTCATCTTGTGACTCTTGCTTGGTAATAGTTGTAGCTTTAATTTTTAATTTGCCCCTTGATTAGCATTGTCACCTATTCACCCCCCCCTCTAGGTGACTTTTCATATAATATAACTATTGACTTTGGAGAGTTGATTCGTCAAAAACAGGGGCTCAAAACCAGAAACCGGGACCAGCAACTGACATTGGACAGCGCGCGGCAGAAAGCGCCGTTTGCGCGGCTCTAGAAGAGCCGCGAAAACACGGGGCGCTCTAGAAGAGCCGCGAAAACGCGGCTAGGGTCGCATTTTCGCGGCCGTACGGGCGCGGGCCGCGCTCGTACTTTGGGCCAGGGTATGCCTCCTGGCCCCCCTTTCCCCTGGTGCCTATAAATACCCCTTGGGGTTTTCAAAAGCAGAGATATGCAATGTTTTAGGGTAGTTTTATCTCCATTTTATAGTTTAGGATAGTTTAGGTTAGTGTTCTTCTTCTTCCTCCTTTGTATTTTTCATTTCTTATAGATCTTGTAATAGGAGTAGAGTGGTACATAGTTGGGAAGTAAGAGTGATTGTAATAGAAGGTGACAATCTATGAAAGGGGCACTCTTAACTTATCTTTGTTTTCTTCTCTAACTTCTTTTACATGTCGAGCTAATCTTTTCTCTCATGGTAACTAATTACTAACTACTAACTAGTCTAACTTCTTATCTGATAATCCACATGAATCTAATAGCCTCTACTTGGCCTTGCTCTTGCAAGAGCCATTGATAGCTCATTATGATGGATTCTGACACTCTAACATCTAACTCTCTAACAAGCTAACATTACTTTATTCCATGCTTGTGAAATTATACCTAGAGGGTAATCAATATTCAAATAATGCACAAATTAAAAATGAGATGATGCAACGATCACTCAAAGCAAGATTAGAAGTCGTATACCCCGTGACGGGCTTTGAACCTCTTCCTCGTGATTCCTCTAAATAAGAGTTTGAGGTGCGCAATGCAATCTTGTTGTAAGAATAGATCGACAATATGAGAATGAATGAATAAAAGAGAAAGACACAAGAAAACAATCGCAATCACATCAGAGATTTGTTTCGAGATTCGAGCACCCAGCTCTACGTCCCCACCTTCACCCAGAAGGATTTTCGATCCACTATAATTTCCAAAAAGGATTACAATCACTCGGGAGTACCCAACTCCTCAATCACACTCCTCTAGTCCAGAGGTAGTGTAGCCAAAAGTATAATAATCACTTGGTGATCAAAAGACCACAAACTCTCTTTTACAACCTCTTATAGAGTGGAATATGTTTTTTGGCTCAAGAAGTAAAGTGAGAGAAATTTCAGTAGTAAAGACTAAGGAGACTTGAAAACCAACTGAAAAACTTTTGCAATTTAAAGAATTTTGAAAATGAAAAGCAATAAAACACTTCTTCTCTTGAAAACACTTGAAACTTGAGAATTTTTCTTGTAAAAATCAAAGACCAATGACCTCTATTTATAGAGAATGGATAAATACCATTCATAATTGATACTAGGTTATTAGGGGTAAGTCTGGCCACTAGAAAACCAGAAATAGCCGTTGGAAATAGTAGAAAACAAAACAGATCCAAAATATAGCCGTTGGGGCAATCTGGACAACTGTCGGTCGATCAGCCGGTCGACCGGCAAGCCATTTGGTAAAGAGCCGTTAGCTCCGGTAGACCGCCTGGTCGACCGCCGGCTATTTTTAAAACATATAATGAACTGTCGGTCGACCGGCCCAGTCGACCGGCAAAACCCGAGAGTAAGGGTCATACAGTCGGTTGACAGGTCGGTCGACCGCAGGGTCTGTCGGTCGACCGGGCGGTCGATCGGCAGACGTGCACAGGCATGCACGCCTAAAGCCAAAAGCCCGATCGACCGGGCGGTCGAGCATTCTAACCTGAAACAGAACCAGTCAACCGTAAAGGTCTGAATAGATAAAAACAGATTTTTATTTTTGAAGTATTTTTGTTGGCCCAAGGTTACAATCAACCCATGTTTAGTGTATTTTGATGATTACAAAACATATTAGTTATTTGTACTAATATTATTTGTTGTTTAAGTGTGTTTCAGGTTTATTATCATACTAGAAGTACTCTCACTCATATACAAAGTTTTTGGACTCAAATACAAGCTATTGGACTCAAGACAAGTCAAATTGGGCTCAAATTGCAATATTGAAGATCAAGAGAAGATAGCTCAAGTTGAAGTCTTGAAGACCTGTGTAGTTTGTAAGTTTAGTTTTGTAAAGATAGAATATGTGAAATTTGGCTCTAGGATTTGCACACACATTTGTTTTGTATGTTTTCAAAATATTTATTTCTAGGTTTATGCCTTAGTTTATACATACATGTACCCAAAGCCTTATATCTTCAAAACTTGTTTAAATACATGTATTTAAACTATTTTCAGCATAACACTTAGCTTAAGATTTTTAAAGGAATTTTTACAAATTTTTCTAACTCAAAAAATCTGCCCAGAAAACTGTTTTCCAGGCAGACCGGTCGACCGACCCTAAATATCAGTCGACCGGCTGCTGTGGCCAGACATGCACGAGGCTGTGCATGTCTGCCGGTCGACCGACCCTAAATATCGGTCGACTGATTTTTGTGGTCTGCTCTCTGTATCTTTCGGTCGACTGGGTCGGTCGACCGATAGAAGGAAACTGGGTTTCCTTCTGTGAGATCGGTCGACTGGCAGTCGACCGGAGCCTCAACGGCTCTTTTGCCAGCAGAGCACCGGTCGACCGGCAGTCGACCGGTAAGCCTGCAACAAGCCCAACGGCTCTTTCCTCTTTGGGCATTTCTGAAAAACTGTTTTTGGGTTTCTCTTTAACAGAGTTTTTAGGAGTTGTTGGGGTGCTTTTGCAGAAGATTTTAGCAGGAAAAATCAGGGTTTTAACCTATTCTCTCCCTATAAATAGTGGGGAATAGGCCTTAGTTATTTACCAAGAAAAATACAAGTTTTCATTGTTTTTCAAGAGAAAGAGAAAAATAGTTTAAAGCTTTCATTTCCATTCTTTTAAGTTTGATTTTCAGTTGTTGTTTGATTCTTAATATCACTCTACAACTGAAGCTTTTCTCACAAACACTTCATTGAGCCAAAAATTTCATATTCTTTCTATAGGTGAAGTTGTAAAAGTGTGAGAGTGTTTGTAAAAGAGAAAGAGTGTTGTGGTCTAGTTGAGATCACCAATTTGTAATTCTTTGTTCTTGTGGAGACAAGTTCCTAAAGGGAATTTCTTTGTAAGGTGAAGCTACGGGCTTGAGGTCTTTGGAGGTCTAACTTGTACGGGATCCTAAGGGGATAGTGGAAACCCTTCACGGAGGTGAAGGCGGGGACTAGAGCTACGGGCTCGAACCTCGAAACAAATAACTTTGTTTGCGATTGGCTTGGCGTTCCTCTTGCTTAATTTCTTGCTTCAAATTACTTCCAACTTATTGCTTGTGAGCTAACTTTTATTTGTGCTATCCTTACTTGTTTATTTTACTTGCCTTCAATATTTCTTGCTACAATACTTGTGTGCATTTCAACATCGCATTTCATACTTGGAATTGTTCGATCACACCTCAATACAACACGGTTGCATTGCGCACCTCTAACCCATTTAAGGGGAATTGGGAGGAAGGAGTTCAGAACCTCGCAAGGGGTATTCGGCTCTTAGTCGTGTTTTGAGAGATCGTTGCATCACTCACTTAAGTAAAATTTGAAAAGAGCATTAGATTAGCAATTACACCTATTCACCCCCCCTCTAGGTGTATTTCAATTGGTATCAGAGCTTGGACTCTAGGATTTGGCTTAACAACCTTAGAGAGATCCTTATATTGCTAATCACTTCATTCATTTCCACATAGTAAACATGGCCGAAGGAATTAAGACCCCACCTAAGTTTGATGGACTTAACTTTCCCATATGGAAGGTTAAGATGACCGTTTTCTTGCAATCTCTAGGTAGTCGAGTTGCAAAGGCCGTGACTAAACAATTTAGTGTACCCCCCGGTGATGAATCTACTTGGTCCGAAATTGAGACCAAGGAGTTTGATGCCAATGCTAGGGCTCATTATGCACTCCTACAAGCCCTCAATGATGATGACATAGCTAGAGTCATCCATTGCAAATCCGCCTATGAGATTTGGACCCATTTGCTAGTAACACATGAGGGGACATCACAAGTGAAGAGGGCCAGATAGACCTTCTTCGGTCCCAATATGAAAATTTTTGCATGCAAGAAAATGAAACCATAGATGATATGGTTACTAAGTTTACAAAGATTACTAATGGTCTTGCTTCTCTAGGTGAAGAAATCAACAATGACCAAAGGGTGAGAAAGATCATCCGGGCTCTCCCTCCATCATGGGAAGTGAAAGCTACAACATTGAAGGAACTCAATGACAAAGATGAGATTGAGCTCATTGGACTCATTGGTAACTTGAAGACCCATGAGATGGAGAGAAAGGCAAGGGAGGACATGGCACCTACCAAAAAGAAGACCATTGCCTTCAAAAGTCATGCTACCTACTCCGACGAAGATGACGAAGAAGAAGATGACGAGGAGCTCTCACTTCTAGTCAAAAATGTCCGGAGGATGTACAACAAGGCAAAGTACCAAGGAAGGAGGAGATGGCAAGGAGGCAAGGAAGAAAGGAAGATCATTTGCTTTAATTGCCAAAAGCCGGGACACATAGTAGCGGAGTGTCCGGAACAAGTGAAGCCATCCTCATCCAAGAAGCCATACAAGAAGAAGGCTATGAAAGCAACATGGGATGACGAAAGTGAATCCGAGGAGGAGATCGACACCGCCAATATGTGCTTCATGGCAAATGAGAGCACAAGCAAGGTAACCCCCTCAACTCTTCTTGATGATGATTTATCCATGGATGAGCTAGGAGAAGCTTTTATGGAACTTTCTGGTAATTATGATTTCTTAAAGAAGAAATATTTAAAATGAAAAAGGACAATGAATCACTTAATATTCAAATTGTAAATCTTTCTAAAGAAAATAATGATTTACATTCTTCTTTAGTTTCCACTAAAAATGATTTTGAAAAATATAAGATTGCTTGTAAAGGAAAGACCCCATTTGTAGACTCTAATGAGATTGCCATGCTTAAGGAAAGATTAGACTCATTAGATGTTGTTTTGAAAAAGTGTAGTGAGTTTGATAAAAAGAAGATGGAGAATATGTTTCCTAAGAAACAAGCTCCTAAGAAAAATATTCATCATGCTCATGCTCATGTACATGCTACACAACCTATGCATCATGGCAAACCCCCAAAGCATGCTCACACTTCACATATACACCATGCATTTATGTATAGAAAAGTGTACTCATGTTCACATTGTGGACGGAAAGGACACTTAGCTAATTTTTGTTATGATAGACTAAGTGCATCACACCATAATGTTTGGGTTCGTAACACTAACTTTCAAGGACCCAAGAAAGTTTGGGTACCAAAGTCAACTATTGTTTTAAATGATGTAGGTACTTTCCAAAGCTCAAAGACGTAGAGGTTTATGGTATCTTGATAGCGGTTGCTCAAGGCACATGACTTGGGACATCAACAACTTTGCAACCCTATCAAGATATCATGAAGGTGGCACCGTCACCTTCGGAGATGACGCCAAGGGTAAAATCATCGGTATTGGTAATGTAAAACTTGGCACCTCTCCTTTAATTGAAAATGTTGTTTTAGTTGATGGCCTCAAGCATAATCTCTTGAGTGTTAGTCAACTTTGTGATAAAGGTTTTGATGTAGTTTTTGACAATGTTGCTTGTAAAGTAATTGATAGAACTTCCAATGTTTGTGTATTTTCCGGTTTTCGTGAAAGCAATGTTTATATGATTGATATGTTAAATATGTCTTGTAATATAACATGTTTAAAAGCCCTCGATGACGACTCTTGGTTGTGGCATAGGAGATTAGGCCACGTTTCATTTGACCATATTTCTAGGCTTAACTCTAAGGAAATGGTGAAGGGTATTCCTTCATTGAACTTTGAAAAGGACCGAGTTTGTGACGCATGTCAATTTGGGAAACAAACTAAGTCCTCATTCAAATCAATTAAGGATATCATGTCATCACGTCCATTAGAGCTAATCCACATGGACTTATTTGGCCCAACTCAAACCAAAAGTTTAAGTGGGAGTAGATTTGCTTATGTTTTAGTAGATGATTTTTCGCGTTTTACTTGGGTTTATTTTCTTGAACACAAAAGTCAAACCTTTTCACATTTTCAAGCCTTTAAGAAAAGAGTTGAAAAGGAAAATGGCTCCTCAATAATTAAAATAAGAAGTGATAGAGGAGGTGAGTTCATTAACCTTCCCTTTACCACCTTTTGTGAGGAACATGGAATAAAACATGAACTTTCTTGTCCTAGAACTCCACAACAAAATGGAGTAGTTGAGCGAAAAATCGTACTTTACAAGAGATGGCTAGGACAATGTTGAATGAATATGGCCTACCACATTATTTGTGGGCCGAGGCCGTTCATACTTCATGTTACATTGCAAATCGTGTTTTCCTATGTAAAAATACTACTAAGACTTCTTATGAGATGTATTTTTCTAGAAAACCTAATGTTTCTTATTTCAAAGTGTTTGGTTGCAAATGTTTTGTTTTAAATACAAATATTAATTTGGAAAATTTGATGCTAGATCATATGAGGCTATTTTTGTAGGTTACTCAAATACTAGTAAGGCTTATAGAGTCTTCAATAGGTCAACTTTGACTATTGAGGAATCTATTCATGTTAAATTTGAGGAATCTAACAAGTTTGTTAAGAATTGTGTAGAAATTGATGCTTTAGATGAAGGTTTGGAGAAAGTGACCTTGGAGGATGCTTCTACCATGGGAGACAAGCCAAAGGATGGTGATGGAAGTGAAGCCAAAGTGGAAGAGGCTCAAGGAAATGAACATCGAGCAAATGAAAAGGAGCACTCTCAACCACTACCAAAGGATTGGAGATTCAACCCTCATCATCCCAAGGACCTCGTCATAGGTGAAGTATCAAAAGGGGTAACCACTCGCTCTAAGATTCAAGATTTTTGTGGTAATTTTGCTTTTATTTCACACATAGAACCTAAAAATGTCCTCGAGGCCGAGGCCGATTCATATTGGTTGCTTGCAATGCAAGAGGAGCTAAATCAATTTGAGCGCAATCAAGTTTGGCACCTTGTTCCTAGGCCCAAGATAGACCAACTATTGGCACTAAATGGATCTTTAAGAACAAGTTGGATGAATCGGGTAATGTAGTTAGAAACAAGGCTAGGTTAGTTGCCCAAGGTTACACTCAAATCGAAGGGATCGATTTTGAAGAAACCTTTGCACCCGTAGCACGGCTCGAAGCCATACGGATGACCTTAGCATATGCCTCATTTAAAGATTTTAAGTTATTTCAAATGGATGTAAAGAGTGCCTTTCTTAATGGTTATATTGATGAGGAGGTGTATGTTGAACAACCCCCCGGGTTTGTTGATCCTACACACCCTAATTATGTTTATAAATTAGATAAAGCTCTATATGGTTTGAAACAAGCCCCTAGGGCTTGGTATGAAAGATTGTCTTCATTTTTTATTTCAAATGATTTTAAGAAAGGAAAAGTGGATAAAACATTATTTACCAAACATATAGATCAAGATATCCTCATAGTTCAAATTTATGTTGATGACATTATTTTTGGATCTACTAATGTTTCACTTTGCAAGAATTTTGAATCATGCATGAAAAGGGAATTTGAGATGTCTATGATGGGGGAGCTCAACTTCTTCCTTGGACTTCAAATCAAGCAACGTAGTGATGGGACATTCATCAACCAAGCCAAGTACACCAAAGAACTCATCAAGAGGTTCGGGCTTGAAGGATCCAAAGTAGCAAAGACTCCCATGGCAACCACTACGAAACTTGACAAGGATGAACAAGGTAAGGAAGTAGACATCAAATTATTTCGTAGCATGATTGGTAGTTTACTCTATCTTACGGCTAGTAGGCCGGATATAATGTTTTCCGTATGTTTGTGTGCACGTTTTCAATCATGTCCTAAGGAATCACACTTAATAGCGGTAAAACGCATAATTAGGTACCTTAAGGGCACAATTGATTTAGGTTTGTGGTATCCAAAAACTAACCAATTTACCATGACTAGTTATTCGGATGCCGACTATGCCGGTTGTAGGGTAGATAGGAAGAGTACAAGTGGAACATGCCAATTCTTAGGTAATTGTCTTGTGTCTTGGTCTTCCAAAAAGCAAAATAGTGTAGCCCTATCAACTGCCGAGGCGGAGTATGTAGCGGCCGGAGCTTGTTGTGCACAAGTTCTTTGGATGCAACATACTCTTCTCGATTTTGATTTGCATTTTGATCATGTTAAAATTTATTGTGATAATACTAGTGCTATTCACATGACCAAAAATGCTAATCAACATAGTAAAACCAAACATATAGACATTAGATATCATTTTCTTAGAGATCACTTTGAAAAAGGTGACATTGATATAGATTTTGTTTCTACCGATTTTCAACTTGCGGATATTTTCACAAAACCTTTAGATTATGCAAGATTTTCTTTTATTTGTGGTGAATTAAATGTTTGTAAAATTGATACTTAAAGTATCTTAGTTTGTTTTGTTTTGGTTTTTAATATGTGTTAAATTTTTTTTTCGTTTTAACCCTTTTTGATGTATGACAAAAAGGGGAGAAAAATGTATGAGTTTGGAGAAATACTAAGTTGTTTTTTTTAGTTGTTTTAATATTTGGTTCATGTTTGAGTTTCTTATTTATGGTGATGACTTTGTTTTTAAAAAAAAAAAAAAAAAAGATGATTTTTGTATGCTTACATAGTTTCTCATATTCATGTTTAAGGGGGAGTTTTTCAAGCTTTTCCTCTTTTATTTGTTTAATAACTCATATGTTTTGTCATCATCAAAAAGGGGAGATTGTTGGCCCAAGGTTACAATCAACCCATGTTTAGTGTATTTTGATGATTACAAAACATATTAGTTATTTGTACTAATATTATTTGTTGTTTAAGTGTGCTTCAGGTTTATTATCATACTAGAAGTACTCTCACTCATATACAAAGTTTTTGGACTCAAATACAAGCTATTGGACTCAAGACAAGTCAAATTGGGCTCAAATTGCAATATTGAAGATCAAGAGAAGATAGCTCAAGTTGAAGTCTTGAAGACCTGTGTAGTTTGTAAGTTTAGTTTTGTAAAGATAGAATATGTGAAATTTGGCTCTAGGATTTGCACACACATTTGTTTTGTATGTTTTCAAAATATTTATTTCTAGGTTTATGCCTTAGTTTATACATACATGTACCCAAAGCCTTATATCTTCAAAACTTGTTTAAATACATGTATATAAACTATTTTCAGCATAACACTTAGCTTAAGATTTTTAAAGGAATTTTTACAAATTTTTCTAACTCAAAAAATCTGCCCAGAAAACTGTTTTCCAGGCAGACCGGTCGACCGACCCTAAATATCAGTCGACCGGCTGCTGTGGCCAGACATGCACGAGGCTGTGCATGTCTGCCGGTCGACCGACCCTAAATATCGGTCGACTGATTTTTGTGGTCTGCTCTCTGTATCTTTCGGTCGACTGGGTCGGTCGACCGATAGAAGGAAACTGGGTTTCCTTCTGTGAGATCGGTCGACTGGCAGTCGACCGGAGCCTCAACGGCTCTTTTGCCAGCAGAGCACCGGTCGACCGGCAGTCGACCGGTAAGCCTGCAACAAGCCCAACGGCTCTTTCCTCTTTGGGCATTTCTGAAAAACTGTTTTTGGGTTTCTCTTTAACAGAGTTTTTAGGAGTTGTTGGGGTGCTTTTGCAGAAGATTTTAGCAGGAAAAATCAGGGTTTTAACCTATTCTCTCCCTATAAATAGTGGGGAATAGGCCTTAGTTATTTACCAAGAAAAATACAAGTTTTCATTGTTTTTCAAGAGAAAGAGAAAAATAGTTTAAAGCTTTCATTTCCATTCTTTTAAGTTTGATTTTCAGTTGTTGTTTGATTCTTAATATCACTCTACAACTGAAGCTTTTCTCACAACACTTCATTGAGCCAAAAATTTCATATTCTTTCTATAGGTGAAGTTGTAAAAGTGTGAGAGTGTTTGTAAAAGAGAAAGAGTGTTGTGGTCTAGTTGAGATCACCAATTTGTAATTCTTTGTTCTTGTGGAGACAAGTTCCTAAAGGGAATTTCTTTGTAAGGTGAAGCTACGGGCTTGAGGTCTTTGGAGGCCTAACTTGTACGGGATCCTAAGGGGATAGTGGAAACCCTTCACGGAGGTGAAGGCGGGGACTAGAGCTACGGGCTCGAACCTCGAAACAAATAACTTTGTTTGCGATTGGCTTGGCGTTCCTCTTGCTTAATTTCTTGCTTCAAATTACTTCCAACTTATTGCTTGTGAACTAACTTTTATTTGTGCTATCCTTACTTGTTTATTTTACTTGCCTTCAATATTTCTTGCTACAATACTTGTGTGCATTTCATCATCGCATTTCATACTTGGAATTGTTCGATCACACCTCAATACAACACGGTTGCATTGCGCACCTCTAACCCATTTAAGGGGAATTGGGAGGAAGGAGTTCAGAACCTCGCAAGGGGTATTCGGCTCTTAGTCGTGTTTTGAGAGATCGTTGCATCACTCACTTAAGTAAATTTGAAAAGAGCATTAGATTAGCAATTACACCTATTCACCCCCCCTCTAGGTGTATTTCATTTTTGAAATATTTTAAAAGGTTTGAGGGTTATGTAGCATGTTATAGGAGATGAGATACATGTTTTAAACTAGATATAAAAATTTGAAAACTTATATATATGTATATTAATTAAAACATGCACAAAAACCAACTAACCAAAAAACTTGTATTTTGAAAAGTGTATTTGTGTGTGTGTGTGTGTGTTTTCTTGAGCACAACTATCATATCCTTACTCTTTAACAAACTAATTCTTATAATGGTTCTAGGTGAATACAAGATCTTCAATTAGGGCTTATCCAAATGCATCGTTGAATAACTTGAATTCTTGATCCCGTATTGAGTCAACACCACCTTCCTTTAGGGAAGAAAACATCTTGAATCCTTAAAACCCTAAAACAATCTTAAACACTTAAACAAGATTAGTACAAATAACTATATATGTTTTGTAATCATCAAAACTCTAAAACCGGGTGATTGTACCCTTGAGCCAACAATCTCCCCCTTTTTGATGATAACAAACATGCAAGTTATTTAACAAAAAAATGGGAAAAGGAGCTTGGAAGCTCCCCTCAAATCATGCAATACATGTATCAAGAATATAATGTTGCAAAGTTTGTATGAGAAAGAAAATGACATGAGAAACAATATAATAACTCAACAATAACTCTTCTCCCCCCTTTTTGTCATGCATCAAAAAGGGTCAAAAACATGATTGAAAAACAAAATTTGAAAAGAGTTTGTAAAAGTTTTAGAAATCCATAACACAAACATTTAATTCACCACAAATGAAGGATAATCTAGTATAATCTAGTGGTTTAGTGAAAATATCTGCAAGTTAAAAATCGTGGAAACATAATCAATTTCAATATCACCTCTCTCATAATGATCTCAAAAAAGTGATATCTAATCTCTATGTGTTTGGTCTTACTATGTTGATTTGTATTCTTAGTTATATGAATTGTACTAGTATTATCACAAAATATTTTAATATGGTCATAATGTAAATCATAATCAAGGAGAGCATGTTTCATCCAAAGGACTTGAGCACAACATGCCCTGCCGCAACATACTCGGCCTCGGCGGTTGAGAGGGCTATCTGATTGGTAGTGAAAAGTGCATTTTTATCATCATATTTACCATCACATTTTCATATTTATTCATTTAATTCTGCACATTTATTAATAATTTGTAATTTATTGTGTGCAGGCCTCGAATTATTATTTTAATAATAAATAAAGCTTAAAGAGCCCAAAAGCCCAGATCCAAGCCCATGTTTGAAGCCCAGTGTAAAAGCGCAATTACAAGAAGTCAAAGTGCAAATATACAAGGGCTAAAGTTGCAATTATTAAAGATGAGGGAAGGATAGAATTCTACCCAACCCTAAACTCTTGCAGGATGAGCATAAAAGCCAAAGATAAGAAGGAAATTCGTGGATAAAAGATTTGGGATAATTGAGATCAAGGTAACTTGATTTCTAAGTTATCTCGAAATCCCAATATGGAGAGCCAGGATCATACTTCCAGAAGCAAGCGCCCAGATGGACGGACCAGGTGAGGCCACGCGCCAAAGCGCGTGGCCAGATTCCACAAAAATGCCGCAAATCCGCGGCAAAATCCAAGATTCCGCGGCAATCCTGAGGCGGTTGGCGATGCGTTTTCGTTGAGGAGTTGTACTGGGACTCTACTTCCTATATCTCCTTTAAATACCCCTGCAGAGCAACAGAGAAGGGGCGTCCAGAGGCAGAGCCAGAGGGCCAAAAGCTAGGGTTTTTAGGTTTTTCTTCTTCTAGGTTAGATTTTATTTCCCCCATTGTAAATTTCTATTTTCTTTTTGTAAAAACTGAGAGGAGATGATGTATTCATGGAGGAAGGGATCTACTTGTACTGATGGTGACAGTCGGTGTAAGTTCTATTTTTCCACCATTGTTTAATAATCAAATCGAGGTTTGCTTTTATTTTTGTATTGTTTTATTTTCTTTTCTTCTTATTTAATCTTGTGTATCTCTGTATTTACTTCCTTCTGTTTGTTCTCTAATGTCTTGCCCACCATGAGATCCAACTGCTTCGAGAATACCTAGCCAAGAAAGGAACCTTGATGGCCTATGGTGATGAACAGGTCTTCATAGCTTGTTTTTCATTTCATAGAGTAGATTAAAAGGCGGACGATCCTATAAGCCATGCTTGTACGCCTTCCAAGAAAAGGTAAATCATCGCAACGGTTCAAACGGTAAGCAGATTAAGAGGTAAGTTTTCTTTTTCTTTTCTTTTCTTTTTTGTAGATTAAATCACAACTTCTCCCAATTCTTTATTTGCCGACCCATTTTAAATACCACTTCCTTTCTAACTTAACTAATAAAAATAAAACTTTAGAGAAACTTGCTTAACGCTTCCATCGCAGTCCCTCCCTGAGGATCACGACCCGCATAGCCATTGCTACCGCGGATTAGTATTGAGAACTTCGCACAACCTTTTATTCTTAAATCTAATTGTTTATTTTCGTGTGCAGAAAACTCAGTCAACAAATTGGCGCCGTTGCCGGGGAGGGACGGTAAGTTTATCTCTAAAACAAAATTTTAATTTTTAACTAATTCTTTATTCTTTTCTGTTTGCAGGTTTGGAGAACAGGAAACAGAAACATAGCAGCAGCAGTGGACATATTGCTATTCTGTGCCTCTGCCCTCGAAGGCAGAGCACCAGAACCTACTGTTTTGCCGCGGATCCGCGGCCAGAGCCGCGGAAACGCGGCAACAGTAGAGAACTACTGATTGATCTTTTTGCAGGTTGCTGCAAATTGTAAATTCTGTTTACTGCTCTGTTTATTTTGTTCTGTGATATACCTGTAAATTGCTAATAATTCAACAGTAAGTTATTGGTTGTTAAAAATAAAAATTGATTAGACGTTTGCATATTAGGAACGTGTCTTTTCAATTATTTTTATTTACTGTTGAAGAGTGCTGGAGGAGCAAGGTACGTACGCATTGCATGTAGAATAGGACTCATCTCTTGGTTGATTATCTGCTTTGAGTGAATTCTATCTATTTATCTTGTACACTTGCACTAATTCATCTTAAGGGCATAACCCATTAACAAGATAAGGTGGGGATTTCATCACCCTTCCTTAGCCCAAAAATCATATCCCAAGCACTCACTAACCCAAGCCTAACTAAAAAAGAGTAGACGTTGGCCCTAGGGACATCTCGGACTCAATAGGAGATTATCCTAAGGGGGAATAGTGCTGGAAGTTGACTCTTGCCAAATCATGTCTAGGAAAGGGATTGAGGGCCGAAAGCCCGAAGATTGGTGGTTATTTAATTAAGGAACGTCTTTGATGGAAAACCTCCCACCACTCTTGCCTTGACCTGGCTGATTAACTCGTGGTCAAAATCTGCACCCGACCTCCCGTGGACAGTCTAACCAGTTAGGAGTCGTCTAGGTCATAGGTCTACCCTAACTTAGGATAGAATTTTTTTTCTTTTTGTTTGTTTATTTGTTTGTTTGTGTTGGTGTGATATGGCATATAATAATAATTTTTCCAACTTTAATCCATATTACACACCTAACTATTTTTCGGATATTACCAACCCGGCATATCATAACTTTGACCAATCTAGTGTGCCGGAATGGTCTTATCCGAATAATTATAACCCATACCCCCCATCTTATGACCATGATTTTCATACTTTCAACTCGTCACAGAGTTCATGGGGTTTCGAGTCCCCCGAGTCCAATTTTCAACCGACTTGTCCTCAGTCTCCACCCAGTCCACATTCTTTCAATGAGTCATACTTAGATCCACCCAGTCAGAATAGACTACAATCTATCGGGGAAATGATAAGTATGCATGAGTCCAAGCAACAATTACCATCAATCGGAGAAATGATTATGCGTGAGTCCACCGACTCACAATTTCATCACGATTATACTTCACCCTTTCAAGTCCAATCACAACACGATGCACCTATCAACTATGAAGGGATGCTTGCAGCCATGACTCAGGCTAGATTAGCCCGTGATCGTGATATAGATATGATGGTTCAATCTTTACGTTCTCACCATTCGGCATTTCTGATATCATTGACCACTCTCGTAGAGCCGACGAACCAAGTTGCTTTGGACAACAAGATTCTACTTCAGTGCCATCATTTGAACTTGCTGAAACTCCAATTGTTGATAATTTGGCAAGTTTTTCCTTTCCTGAAATAGAACTTGAACATGAATATGATCATGATCTCCCACTTGATGATTCAATTTTACTTCCTGATTCAATAATGACTCCGGTATCGCCACCTGATTTTACTTTTCCCGAGTCAACATTGGATCATGTTCCAATTCATCATGAAATTGAGTAACCCATAATTGATGATCATATTGAACTTGACCAATTGTGCAATTTTGAAAGTCCCATGGATAAATTGGCAAGTTCTGATTTTTATAACATTGAACCCAATGAGATATGTGACCTAGATTCTCAAATCTGTGATCAAGTTCAAATTCCCGAATCATTATTGACTCCTGTTTTGTTACCCGACTTAGGTAATCTTTTAGAGTCAGTTTGATTCCCACACCTATCATTCCTTAACTTGAATCACCAACATTGAGTCACATGCCATTGTGGGAAGATGATTGTGGATTTGAGCTTAAACTTATTGATTTGGACCCACTTCCTGAACTTAGCCCGACTCCTGAGCCCTTACTTGATTTGAGCTTCTTCCCTGAGTCGGTATTCGTTCCCGCACCATAATTCCCACGTCCAAGTCAATCATTCCATCTTTTCACACTCCATTTTGGGACAAGGAGGTTGACACAATTGACTCTGAAACTAATTATGAATTATGGAAATTTGATGGGGCGAAAATTTTAAAAAATGATTATACATATATTTTAGTGGGTTATAGACGAAAAATTTCTGGTGGGTTTCACCAACTACTACATTATCTTGATTGGGTAGCAACGCTTGGCCCAATTAGACCACCACCGGAACCACCTCCTAAGGTAATTTTCTGCCTTCCCTTGTTCTGTTTCATGCATATATGCATTCATTCATACATTGAGGACAATGCATGAGATAAGTGTGGGGGTGGGCTTTACTAACATACTAACATAGGTAGAAACTAACAAAATTTGCTTAAAAAAATAAAAATAAAATAAAAAATAAAAAAAAATGTTATAAAAAGGAAATATTTTGACTTATTTTTTGAAAGAAATCTAAGTTAGTTTTAAGGATTAGGAAAATCATGATTAGGATTTCTAAAAACTTGGACAAAATAAATAAATTGTTTAATTTTTAGGTATAGGAGAAGAAATTGAATAATTAGTAGTCTTGATTTTTACCTTAATGAAGTATGCATACCAAATGCATATCTAGGATTCTAAGACAAAGACCTTGTGCCTCATATAAAAAAAAAAAAAAAAAAAAATTTCACCAATTAAGCTGATACATGTGCCTCAAGAAGCATAAGTATTCATGCCTAAAGGTGAGTAAATAAAATAAAGTCCTTAGTTTTGGGGCCTAGTTCACTCGAATTTGAGTCCGCGGGGTGTTTTTCTCACCTGGTGCCCTAAAGCCAACCGGTTTGGGAGTCATCGACTTTAAATTCGCTACATGGGTGGATTAGAAAGCCTAATAAAACTAAGAATATGAGATATGTATTAACACATCTAAGAGTCAATTAGTTAGGTATGAGGGCCTCAAGAAGCCTTGATGCTTACACGAAAGAAAATTAGATGAGTTATACATATTAAAAATAAATTTTTAAAAAAAAAGGAAGAGAAAAAAAAAATTAAAGAGGCATAAGAGTCCAAGTTAAGGAATTCCTAGCCAAGTTACAAGGATGCATATGATTTTTGGTAACGAAAAAGACTATATTAGAAGTTCATTTTGACCCTTACCTAAAATGAAAACAATTTACTTTATAAAGACTAAGTCTAAGAATGAATAAAAATAAGGATCCTAAAACTTATAGACTACTTAGTCTCTTCAATAATAATTCAAATATTTCCTTTTTATGGATTTTGTGGGTGTAATCCACTGAAAACCCTCACGAGACAACACTCGTCCTCTAGGGTAACCTAGAGGTTTAACGGCTTGTTGCACATGCTAAGTGCAACCGTGATTCCTACGAAAGTGAGTTAGGTTAGATTAGTTTTTCTTTTCTTTTTCTTCTTTATTTTTACTCGAGGACTAGCAAAAAGATAAGTGTGGGGGTGTGATTGGTAGTGAAAAGTGCATTTTTATCATCATATTTACCATCACATTTTCATATTTATTCATTTAATTCTGCACATTTATTAATAATTTGTAATTTATTGTGTGCAGGCCTCGAATTATTATTTTAATAATAAATAAAGCTTAAAGAGCCCAAAAGCCCAGATCCAAGCCCATGTTTGAAGCCCAGGTGTAAAAGCGCAATTACAAGAAGTCAAAGTGCAAATATACAAGGGCTAAAGTTGCAATTATTAAAGATGAGGGAAGGATAGAATTCTACCCAACCCTAAACTCTTGCAGGATGAGCATAAAAGCCAAAGATAAGAAGGAAATTCGTGGATAAAAGATTTGGGATAATTGAGATCAAGGTATCTTGATTTCTAAGTTATCTCGAAATCCCAATATGGAGAGCCAGGATCATACTTCCAGAAGCAAGCGCCCAGATGGACGGACCAGGTGAGGCCACGCGCCAAAGCGCGTGGCCAGATTCCACAAAAATGCCGCAAATTCGCGACAAAATCCAAGATTCCGCGACAATCCTGAGGCGGTTGGCGATGCGTTTTCGTTGAGGAGTTGTACTGGGACTCTACTTCCTATATCTCCTATAAATACCCCTGCAGAGCAACAGAGAAGGGGCGTCTAGAGGCAGAGCCAGAGGGCCAAAAGCTAGGGTTTTTAGGTTTTTCTTCTTCTAGGTTAGATTTTATTTCCCCCATTGTAAATTTCTATTTTCTTTTTGTAAAAACTGAGAGGAGATGATGTATTCATGGAGGAAGGGATCTACTTGTACTGATGGTGACAGTCGGTGTAAGTTCTATTTTTCCACCATTGTTTAATAATCAAATCGAGGTTTGCTTTTATTTTTGTATTGTTTTATTTTCTTTTCTTCTTATTTAATCTTGTGTATCTCTGTATTTACTTCCTTCTGTTTGTTCTCTAATGTCTTGCCCACCATGAGATCCAACTGCTTCGAGAATACCTAGCCAAGGAAGGAACCTTGATGGCCTATGGCGATGAACAGGTCTTCATAGCTTGTTTTTCATTTCATAGAGTAGATTAAGAAGGCGGACGATCCTATAAGCCATGCTTGTACGCCTTCCAAGAAAAGGTAAATCATCGCAACGGTTCAAACGGTAAGCAGATTAAAGAGGTAAGTTTTCTTTTTCTTTTCTTTTCTTTTCTTTTTTGTAGATTAAATCACAACTTCTCCCAATTCTTTATTTGCTGACCCATTGTAAATACCACTTCCTTTCTAACTTAACTAATAAAAATAAAAACTTTAGAGAAACTTGCTTAACGCTTCCATCGCAGTCCCTCCCTGAGGATCACGACCCGCATAGCCATTGCTACCGCGGATTAGTATTGAGAACTTCGCACAACCTTTTATTCTTAAATCTAATTGTTTATTTTCGTGTGCAGGAAAACTCAGTCAACACTATCGAATTTTATTTCTTGGAAGACCATGAACAAGACAATTACCGAGAAATTGACATGTTCCACTAGTACTCTTCCTATCCACTTTACAACCCGCATAGTCGGCATCCGAAAAACTCATCATTGAGAATTGTCTGATCTTCGGATACCAGAGACCCATTCCAATAGTGCCCTTAAGGTATCGAATAATGCGTTTTACCGTAATCAAGTGGGATTCTTTAGGGCAAGATTGGAATCTAGCACGAAGACACATGCTAAACATAATATTCGGCCTACTAGCCGTTAAATATAACAAACTACCAATCATGCTTCTATATAATTTTGTGTCTACACTCTTACCTTGGTTATCTTTGTCAAGCTTGGTAGTAGTGGTAGCCATGGGAGTGTTACAAGTTTTTGAGCCTTCAAGTCCAAATTTCTTGATAAGTTCCTTAGTGTACTTGACTTGACTTATGAAGATCCCATCATTCCTTTGCTTGATTTGGAGTCCAAGAAAATAGTTCAATTCACCCATCATAGACATTTCAGTTCATGTTGCATACAAGATTCAAAATCCTTGCAAAAGATTCATTAGTAGAACCAAAGATGATATCATTAACATAGATTTATACAATAAGAATGTCACTACCAACATGTTTAGTAAATAAAGTGGTGTCTACTTTACCTTTAACAAAATCATTTGATAACAGAAAAGAAGAAAGTCTTTCATACCAGCTCTTGGAGCTTGTTTAAACCATACAATACCTTATCTAGTTTGAAAACAAAATCTGGATGTATATGATCAACAAAGCTGGGGGGTTGTTCAACATATACTTCCTCTTCAATAACACCATTTAAAAATGTACTTTTTACATCCATTTGGAAAGTTTGAAACTTTTAAAAGCTAGTGTGATCCGTATGGTTTCTAGCCGCGCTACGGGTGCAAAGGTCTCCTCAAAGTCGATTCCTTCAACTTAGGTGTAACCTTGGGCCACTAACCTAGCTTTATTCTTAACAATATTTTTGACTCATCCAACTTGTTCTTAAAAATCCACTTAGTACCAATAATTGGTCTATCATAGGGGTCTAGAAACAAGATGTCAAACTTGATTGCGCTCAAATTGATTGAGGTCTTCTTGCATAGCAAGCAACCAATATGAGTTACCCTCAGCTTCAAGGATGTTTTTGGGTTCAAAATGAGATATGAATGTATAATGCCAACACAAGTCATAGAGTTTGGAGCGAGTGGTTTTCCCCTTTGATACATCACCTATGATGAGATCTTTGAGATGATATGTAGCGTATCTCCAATCTTTAGGAAGTGATTGTGATGGTTCTAATTCATCCTTTTGACCTTCCACGTCATCCTTTTGAATATTACCATTTGGTTCTTGCTTGTCTTCTTGGATGGGTGAGTCCATTAAGGATATTTTCTCCATGTCTTCACCTAAAGAGTCAATCTCTACAACATTCTTAATAAATGCATTAGACTCTTCAAACTTAACATGCATAGATTCTTCAATAGTAAGTGAAGATTTATTTAACACTCTATATGTTTTGCTAGTGCTATAGTAACCAACAAAAATTGCTTCAAAAGCCTTAGCATCAAATTTCCCAAATTATCTTTGGTGTTCAAAATAAAACATTTGCATCCAAAAATTTTAAATACGAAACATTTGGTTTTCTTAAATGACACATTTCAAAGGAAGTTTTGAAAGTATTTTTATAAGGGTAAATTCGGTTTGATATATAGCATGCGGTGTTTACGGCCTCGGCCCTTAAATATTGAGAGAGCCCATGTTCACTTATCATGGTCCTAGCCATTTCATGGAGAGTTCTATTCTTCCGTTCAATGACTCCATTTTATTGTGGAGTTCTTGGACATGACATTTCATGTTTAATTCCATTATCATCGTAATAAATCATAAAGAGTTGGTTGATAAACTCACCACCTCTATCACTTCTTATGCGTAAAATCAAAAGACCATTTTCTTTTTCAACCCATTTTTGAAAAATCTTAAAATGCGAAAAAGTTTGATCTTTATGCTCCAAAAAGAAAATCCATGTGAAACGAGAGAAATCATCAACTAAAACAAATACATATCTATTACCATTTAAACTTTTAGTTTTAGTTGGTCCAAATAGATCCATGTGAATCAATTCTAATGGCCTAGATGTCATGATATCCTTAATTGGTTTGAAAGAGGACTTGATTTGTTTCCCAAGTTGGCACGCATCACAAATGCGGTCCTTCTCAAACTTTAAATGAGAAATACCCTTCATCGATTCCTTAGATTTGATTCTAGAAAGATGATCGAAAGAAGCATGGCCTAATCTTCTATGCCATAATCATAAAATCTCATCAAAAGCATTTAAACATTTTGTAATGCAATTCAAATTAAGCATATCAATAATGTAGACATTATTTTCACGAAATCCAGTGAGAATGCATTCATTGATTTTACAATTATAAATTTTGCAAGAAGATTCATCAAAAATAACTTTGGAACCACGATCACATAGTTTATAATACTAAATAAATTATGTTTAAGCCCATCAATAAAAATTCATTTTAAATCAAAGGAGATGTACCAATCTTAATGTTACCTATACCGATGATGGTGTCCTTGGAGTCATCTCCGAAGGTGACGGTGCCACCTTCAACATTCCTTGATAGGGTGACAAAATTGTTGATGTCCCATGTCATATGCCTTGAGCAACTACTATCAAGGTACCACCGTTCTCTACGTCTTTGAATCTTGATGTGCACCTATATCAAATGATTGAATGATTGATTTTGGTACCCACATTTTCTTGGGTCCGAAAACGTTAGTATTTCGAACCCAAACATGATTATTCATACTATTTATATGATCATAACAAAATTTAGCTAAATGACCATTTCAGCCACGATAAGTACATTTATAAATTTTCCCATATTTAAAAGCATAATGACCATGTGGTTTATGAACATGTGATTTGTGAACATGTGGTGTCTTAGCATGATTGACAGGTGATGTGTTGGCATGATGAACATGTGAAGTTTTAATATGTGATGGTTTGTTATATTGAACATGTGATGTAAGCATGTGTTTCTTTGAAAACATTTCTTTTAATTTAGTATTGTTAAAAGCACATTCTTTTAAACATTTCCCAAATCACTTATTTTAGTTTTTTTAACATAAAAATCTCATTTTCATCAATTTTAGGATATTTAGCTTTGCATGAAACTCTATATGAATCAAAATCTCTTTGTGTTGAAATAATAGTGGAAGATAATTCATCTTTTTCTCTTGTAATAATAGTAATATAATTGTTAAGCATTTCATTTTCCTTTTTCAATTTCAAACATTCTTTCTTCTTAGAATCATAATATTCTGAAAGTTCAATGAAAGCTTATAATAGCTCTTCTTTACTTATTTCAGTATCATCATAAGATGTTTCGGAGTTACCTCACGTGTGTTTGCCACGAAACACATATTTGTCGTGTCAACTTCATCTCCGGATTTACTTTTCAAATCCCAAGTGTCTTTGAATGCCTTCTTTACAAACGACTTCTTTTGCTTCATGGAGGAAGATACCTTGTTCATGAAATCTGGACATTCGGCCATGATGTGTCCAGGTTTCCGACAGTTGTAGCATATGATTTTCTTCTCCTCCTTCCCTTCCCATCGCCTTCTATGGTTGAGCTTTTTCTTGTGATACATTCTTTTTACATTTCTCACAAGAAGAGATAGCACTTCGTCATTCTCTTCATCTTCTTCATCATCGGGGATGTTGGAGGTAGATTTGAAAGTAATAGACTTATTCTTTTGAGGCACGGTTTCCTCTCTAGCCTTTTTCTCCATCTCATGAGTCTTAAGATTACCAATAAGACTTATGAGCTCCATCTCATCCTTGACGTTCAATTCCTTCAAGGTGGTAATTTTGATTTACCATGATGGAGGGAGAGCACGAATCACCTTACGCACCTTTTGGTCGTTGTCGATTTTATCACCTAGTGAAGCAAGAGCATTTGTGATTTTAGTAAACTTAGTAATTATATCATCAATAGATTCATTTTATTGCATTTTAAAACTTTCATATTGAGAACACAAGAGATCAATTTTAACTCACTTGACTTGTGATGTTCCCTCATGAGTAACCAATAAGTGTTGCCAAATCTCATAGGCGAATTTGCAATGGATAACCCGTGTTAAGTCATCCTCATTTAAAGCTGAAAGCAAGGCATTTTGAGCCTTTGAGTTTGCCTCAAATTCTAAGGAGGTAAGATCAGACCAGGTGTCCTCTTCACCTTGGGGTGCATTATAGGGCTTGGTCAAAAACTTAGCAACTCCGCTACGTAGAGATTGCAAAAATATGTTCATCCTAACTTTCCATATGGGAAAGTTGAGACCATCAAATTTGGGAGGGGACTTAATGTTATCGGCCATCTTTACTAGTGTATGAATGAAGATATGAAAATAGTGATTAGAAAATTATAGGATCTCTCTAAGGATGTGAAGCCAAAAGCTAGAGTCCTAGCTCTGATACCAATTGAAATTACACCTAGAGGGGGTGAATAGGTGTAGTGCTAATCAATATCCAAATAATGCACAAATTAAATATGAGATGACGCAATGATCATTCAAAGCAGATTAAAAGTCGTATACCCCATGACGGGCTCTTAACCTCTTCCTCGTGATTCCTCTAAATAAGAGTTTGAGGTGTGCAATGCAATCTTGTTGTAAGAGTATAATTGACAATATGAGAATGAATGAATAGAAAGAGAAAGACACAAGAAAACCAATCGCAAACGCAGAAATTTGTTTTGAGGTTCGAGCATCCAGCTCTACGTCCCCGCCTTCGCCCAGAAGGATTTCTGATCCACTATAATTTTCATAAAGGATTACAATCACTCGAGAGTATCCAACTCCTCAATCACACTCCTCTAGTCCAGAGGTAGTGTAGCCACAAGTACAATAATCACTTGGTGATCAAAAGACCACAAACTCTCTCTTACAACCTCTTATAGAGTGGAATAAGATTTTTGGCTCAAGAAGTAAAGTGAGAGAAATTTCAATAGTAAAGACTAAGGAGACTGGAAAACCAGCTGAAAAACTTTTGCAATTTAAAGAGCTTTGAAAATGAAAAGCAATGAAACACTTCTTCTCTTGAAAACACTTGAAACTTCAAAATTTTTCTTTTAAAAAACCAAAGACCAGTGACCACTATTTATAGGGAATGGATAAATATTCATAATTGATACTAGGTTATCAGGGGTGAGTCTGGCCACTGGGAAACCAGAAATAGCCGTTGGAAATACCAAAAACAAAACATATCCAAAATATAACCGTTGGGCCAATCTGGACAACTGTCGGTGATCGGCCGGTCGACCGGCAAGCCATTTGGCAAAGAGCCGTTGGCTCCAGTCGACCGCCCGGTCGACCACCGTCTATTTTTTAAAACATAATAATGAACTGCCGGTCGACCGGCCCGGTCGACCGGCAAAACCCGAGAGTAAGGGTCATGCAGTCGGTCGACAGGTCGGTCGACCGGGCGATCGACCGGCAGACGTGCACAGACGTGCACGCCCAAAACCAAAAACCCGGTCGACCGGGCGGTCGACCGTTCTGACCTGAAACAGAACCAGTCGACCGGACCGGTCGACCGTAAAGGCCTGAAATAGATAAAAACATATTTTTAATTTTTGAAGTATTTTTCAAATATTTTAAAAAGGTTTGAGGGTTATGTAGCATGTTATAGGAGATGAGATACATGTTTTAAACTGGATATAAAAATTTGAAAAATTATGAACATGTATATTAATCAAAACATGCACAAAAACCAACTAACCAAAAAACTTGTATTTTGAAAAGTGTATTTTTGTGTGTGTGTTTTTTCTTGAGCACAACTATCATATACTTACTCTTTAACAAACTAATTCTTACAATGATTCTAGGTTAGTACAAGATCTTCAATTAGGGCTTATCCAAATGCATCATTGAATAACTTGAATTCTTGATCCCGTATTGAGTTAACACCACCTCCCTTTAGGGAAGAAAACATCTTGAATCTTTAAAACCCTGAAACAATCTTAAACACTTAAACAAGATTAGTACAAATAACTATATAAGTTTTGTAATCATCAAAATTCTAAAATCGAGTGATTGTACCCTTGGGCCAACAGCTTGCTCTTGTTTGGTTTTGATGGTTCAAGGGTAGGTTGCACTTGTTGGTTGAATTTGGACGTGAAAGTAGACATATGGGTCATGCTTTGAAACACTCTTGAACCAAGAATTAGTGATGGCCAATGATAAATGTGAGACAACTATCAATAAGAGGTTAGCATGTTGGTGGAGACATTAGTAGTTAGTAGTCGTGGGTTTTCTTTCTTTTTCACTTCTTTTAAAAATACATACAACAATCCCAAACACATTCTTTTCTATGTTTCCCACTTCTTCGTACTCCACCGTACTTTTCTCTTTTTATTCTTTGTTTTCTTTTCTTTCCAATCTTTAAACATAGAAGAACAATTAACACACATGTGAGCATTCCGGTAAAACTTCTATCGCTTTCCGTCCCTGTGAATTCGACCCGTTTAGCCTCTACGTTATAAGGGAAGTATCGAGGAAGCCAAGCACGCACTTTCAACCCTTGATTTCAAAACATACACTTTTCGTGCGCGATTTTTCCCCGATCAAATTTTGGCGTCGTTGTCAGGGATGGGAACGGTTTGATTTCACATTTCTTCTTTGTTTTTGGTGTGTAGGTTAACGTTTTAGCATTGCAGAAGTCCACACTTGCTCTTACGTGGTTGGGTAAATTCTTGTATATTCTTATATTCTGCTGCTAATTTTTGTTTATATTACCTATGCACTGTAATAATTCTAAGAACTAAAATACGGTAATTAGATGTTTTAAAGCGGTTTAGACATTTGTATCTAGGCACATGTCAATTTTTATTCCAATATACTGTATTTTATTCTTGTGTTGTTGTGATCTTGACGGAGGTGTACATATTGCATAACATACAGTTAGGACAAACACGTAGGTCATTTACTCTCTTGTGTGTTCATTCTTATCTATATTACACACTTGTACGAATTGAACTAAGGACAAAACCTAATACAACATATGGTGGGAAAGTCATTACCCTCCCTTAGCTCAAAAATCACCTCCCCACTCACACAACCCAAGCCTAAATAAAAGTTGCTAGACATTGGTCCCTGGGGACATCTCGAACTCATTTAAGAGATTGACCTAAGGGGAAAGTTGTTAGAAGTTAACTCTTGTCAAATCAGTATCTAAGGTTGGGGATTAAGAGGCGAAACATCAAAGAATAGCGGTTTGGCATAATTAGGCCCATTGCTCCGACACAGATATCTCCCACTGATCTTGCCATTACCTGGCCGATTAACTCGTGGTCAGATTCCAACAATGTACCCCCCGTGGATAGTCTAACCAGTTAGGAGTGGTCTAGGTCTAAGTCAACCCTAGCATAGGCTTGTTATCTTTTTCTTTTTCTTTATTTGTTTGTTTGTTTGTTTGTTTTTCTTTCTTGTAAATTGTGAAATGGATTTTAATAACAATAATTTTTTCAATCATAATATTAATCCATATTTCATCTAGACCTCATTTGACTTGGATAACTCCAACCCGGCTATGTACAACATGAACTAACCATATATGCCAAGTTTGGATTACCCGACTCAATATAACCCATATCCCTAATCCTATGACTATAATTTTCAAAATAATTTCCATTCTTCACAGAGTCGATTCACCTCCCCCGAGTCAAATTTTCAACCATCTTGTCCATAATTTTCACAATATTCATTTTCCGATTCTGGTTCATATCCTCCTTTCCTGTTCCACCCACTGAGAAAAAGTCCAATTTAGAAAGGAGTATGGAAGCCATGCTTGAGTCCCAACAACAAATTCAAAATTTGCTAAATTCACGATCCTTCCCAAATCAAACTCCATATACTCCTTTTTTAGAACATCCAATTGAAGAAGAATCTGAGCTAGAAAAGCATTTGAAAGTCTTTTGTGAAAAAGTGCAACGATTTCAAAACATGTTGGACTCATCATCTCAACCAAATTTTCAAGAGTCCTACTTATCTTTTCCAGTCTCACCGATTCAAAATTAAAAAAACCATCAATATTTGACTTGAGTATGGAACCCTTGCGTGAGTCCGAGCAGCAAACGTAAAATCCAATAGACTCACAATTTCACCACAATTTTCAAAATCCACTTCCATACCCACCTTTTCAAGAAGAACCAATCGAAAAAAGTATGGAAGACATGATCAGACTTAAAATTCTGTTATCCGGCCTATCAGTAGGTTAGAATCAATAATGAGCAATTTGATCATAGAGAGCGAAGAAAGTCTTTCTTGCCAACCTTTGACCAATCCTTATATCCTTAACTCTACCGATTGGACCCAAGAATCATGTTATTTTGGAAACCATGATTCAATTTCAGAATGCACATTTGAACTTGACCAAACTCCAAGTTATGAAAGTCGCCTGGACATTCTGGCAAGTTATCCCTTTCCTTAAATTGGAATTGAATCTGAATGTGATCCTGAACCTCATGTTAGTGATTCAATTTCACTTTTTGATTCAAAATGAGCCCGATATCTTTATCAGATTTTTTCTCTATTCTGAAATCAACATTAAATCATGTACCAATACACCGTGAAATTGAATCACCATTATCTTATGATCACACTTCATTGATGGGGGAAAGTGTGTGAACATCAATTCTTTAGTTTGGACCCTATTTTTGAACTAATTTTGACTCTCATTATTGACTCTCAACTTGATCTGAGTCAATTTCTGAGTCGGTATCGATTTTTGTTCCTATTCCATTTGAATCCAAATCAATCATCTCCTAAAATCACACTTCATTGTGGGACAAGAATGTTAACAAAAATGACTCAGTAATTATTTTTGAAAATTGGAAGTTGGATGGGGATAATTTTTTCAGTAAGATCATACAGTTCTCCAACATTTTACTGGGTCGTATTAGAGAGGTCACTGGTGGGTTCCTTCAAGATCCACATATCATGGTTAGGTAGCAACGCTTGGCCCAACCAGACCACCACCGGAGCCACCACCAAGAGGTAATTTTTCTTCCCTTCCCATTTGTTTATATATATACACATTCACGATGCATTGAGGATCATGCATGAGATAAGTGTGGGGGAGAGTTTACTGACATAGTTAGTTTCTTTCTTTTACACTTCTTTTAGGAACTATTTAAAATTTTCTTTTGTATAAAGCTCTTTTATTTTCTTTTTACAAAACTTTTTGAAACAAGATAAATAGTTTCGATTTATTTTTAAGAAAATTAAGATTATCTTAGGAATTAGGAAGACCAAAAATTATGAATTTTTAGACCAAGTCAAAATAATAGATCTTGTTTAAATTTTAGGTTAAGAAAGGTAGATTGGAAAGATAATTTGATCTTAAATTTTTTGCCTTAGATTTATACACTTCACACTTACATAATTTTTTGGGATTGAAACAAAGACTGATAAAGCCATAAAAAATAAAAAGAAAAATAAAAAATAAAAAATAAAAAATGATGATAATAGAAACACTTATTGATGTTTGGGTAATTATGCCTCAGGAAGCATGATTATTCACGCCTAAAACGGTGGATAAAAACATAATAATCCCCTTTAGTTTTGTGGCCTTGTTTACTCAAGTCTATAAGTCCGAGGGATGTTTTCTCATTTGGTGTCCTAAGATCATCTGGTTTGGGAATCACCGGCTAAAGTCTCGCTATCCGGGTAATTAAGAAAGCCTAAGAAAACTAAGTGAAGGAAAAAAGATAAAAAAATATATATACACAAATAAATGACATGAAAGTTTCAGTCAATATCCAAAAAATCTTCACAGTTCACAAAGTGCATATTTTTCTAAGAGTTCTATGAAAGGTCAAAGAATCAATTCAATTTTAAATTCTTACATTTAATTTATAATAAGATTTTGCATTTCGACTTAGTTTAAGAAGGAACAATTTCTGGTTAACCTCTGACCTTGGATCACTTATATTTTCGCAAAAATACTGCAACACTTTTCTCTGTTTCAAAATGCATTTTCAAAATACTAAAATTTGATTTCTTTCTTTATGGATTTTATGGGTATAATCCGTTAAAATCTCTCAAGAGACAAAACTCCTCCTCTAGGGGAAACCTAAAGGTTTAACGGCTTGTTGCACATGCTCAGTGCAATCGCGTCACCTGTGAAAGTGGTATAATAATTTTCTTAGTTTTTTTTTGTTTTGCTCGGGACGGGCGAAAGATAAGTGTGGGGGTGTGATTAGTCTCTAAAACTGCATATTTCATACCACATCTTCACATTTATTTAATATTAAATTCTACTAATAATACGTCCTTGCATGTTTCTAGGTCCATGGTGTGCAATGAAGAAGAAGGCTCTAAATCACCATTTAATGGATGATTGAAGCCCTATAATATAGCCATTGACTTTGGAGAGATGATTTGTCAAAACCAGGGGCTCAAACTAGAAATCGGGATCTGCAACTGACAGGGAACAGACGGGACAGTACATGGCAGAAAGCGCCGCGCGCGTGGCTCTAGAAGAGCCATGAAAACATGGCTAGGGCCCCGTTTCTGTGGCCGTACGGACGCGGCCGCGCCCATACTTTGGGCCAGGGTTTGCCCCCTGGCCCCCCTTTCCCTTGGTGCCTATAAATACCCCTTGGGATTTTTCAGAGCAGAGATATGCAATGTTATAGGGTAGTATCATCTCCATTTTGTAGTTTAGGATAGATTAGGTTAGTGTTCATCTTCTTCCTCTTTTGTATTTTTCATTTCTTATAGATCTTGTAATATGAGAGAGAGAGAGAGTGGTACATGGTTGGGAAGCAAGAGTGCTTGTAATAGAAGGTGACAATCTATGAAAAGTGCTCTCTTAACTTATCTTTGTTGTCTTCTCTAACTCCTTTTACATGTTTAACTAATGTTTTCTCTTATGGCAACTAACTACTAACCATTAACTAGTCTAACTTCTTATTTGATAATCCACATGAATCTAATAGCCTCTATTTGGCCTTGCTCTTGCAAGAGCCATTGATGGCTCATGATGATGGATTGTAACTCTCTAACATCAAACTCCCTAACAAGCTAATATTACTTTATTCCATGCTTGCTCTAGTTGGGTTTTGATGGTATAAGGGTAGGTTGCACTTGTTGGTTGAATTTGAATGTGAAAGTTGACATATGGGTCATACTTTGAAACACTCTTGAACCAGGGACTAGTGATGGCCAATACTACATGTAAGGCAACTATCACTAAGAGGTTAGCATATTGGTGGAGTCATTAGTAGTTAGTATCCGTGAGTTTTCTTTCTTTTTCACTTCTATTAAGAAATACATACAACAATCCCAAACACATTCTTTTCTATGTTTCCCACTTCTTCGTATTCCATCGTACTTTTCTCTTTTTATTCTTTGTTTTCATTTCCTTCCATTCTTTAAAATATAGAAGAACTTTAACACACATGTGAGCATTTCGGTAAAACTTCTATCGCTTCCCGTCTCTGTAGATTCAACCCGTTTAGCCTCTATACTATAACAGAAGTATCGAGGAAGGCAAAGCACGCACTTTCAACTCTTGATTTTAAAACATACACTTTTCGTGCGCTGTTTTCTCCCGATCAATCTATCATTTTAGGCATGAATAATCATGCTTCTTGAGGCATAATTACCTTACTTCAATAAGTGATTTTTTACTATCATCATTTCAGTTTTTTTAAAAATTTTTTATGGCATTTTCAGTATTTGTTTCAATCCCAAAAAATTGTGTAATGTGAAGTGTATAAATCTAAAGCAAAAAAAATTCAAGATAAAATTATCTTTCCAATCTTACTTCCTTATCCTAAAATTTAAACAAGATCTATTATTTTGACTTGGTTTAAAATTTCATAATTTTAGGTCTTCCTAATTCCTAAGATAATCTTAATTTTCATAAAAATAAATCAAAACTATTTCTCTTATGTCAAAATTGTTTGTAAACAGAAAAGAAAAGAGTTTCTATGCAAAAAGAAAATTTTTAAATTTTTCTTAAAAGAAGTTTAAAAGAAGAAAATTTAAAACTATGTTAGTAAATCCTCCCCTACACTTTTCTCATGCATTGTCCTCAATGCATCGTGAATGTGTATGAAACAAAATAGGGAAGAAAAAATTATCTGATGGTGGTGGCTCCAGTGGTGGTCTAAGTGGGCCAAGCATTGTTACTCAATCAAGATAATGTGGCAGCTCACGGAATCCACCTTTATTGACCCTTTTTTTATTAACATATTTACAATCCCCAATTTTATTAGGATCATGCAAGATCCTATTATGAAAATTATTCCCTTTACATGACAAATCTTGGAAGATCATCACGGAGTCATTATGGTTAACATCTTGGTCCAATAATGGAATGTGACTTTGTGGAATGGATGATTTGGGCTTTAGAATAAAAAGTTCGAGAACCAATACTAACTCAAGAAAATAAACATTAGGTTTGAAAGTCGGTTTAGGTTCAAGAGTTGAGTCCAAATCAAAGAATTTAACTTCACATTCTATTCCCATCAATGAAGTGTGACAATCCAAAATAAATGGTTGAATTTCAAAATTTATGGATATAGAAATCAATGTTGGCTCGGAAATGGGTCCAACTTGGGTAAAGATGCCGGAGTCAACATAAATTCAAAGATAGGAATTAAATCACAAAATTGTAGGTCGGGTTCATATTCATATTCAAGTTCAATTTCATTGAAATGGAAACTTACCAATTTGTCAATGGGTTGATATTGGTCAACTTCAAGGTTTTGTGGTGAAATTGAATCTTGGTCAAAGTCTTTAAGATTTCATGATTTTTTATTTTCATCGATATGATTAGAAGTGTTAGGAATAGTCAAAGATAGGGTAGGGAGAGTTTCCTTATTCCTACACATGTTTTCCAATCGACTAAGTCTAGCTTCTATCATATTAAAAGGATCGCCTTGGAATTGAATCATGAATTTCGTACTCTTTTCTTGCTATGGGACTTAGAAAATAGAGTAAGGATCTCGGATTTGAAAACTTTGATGGGATTTCAAGTTTTGTAGATTTTGAATTCGTCGCTCAAGTTCCCTAAGGCTTCCATCCTCTTTTCCCAGTCAATTAGTTCTTCTAATGGTTGCTCGGGAGAAGGAGTATATGAAGCTGGATGCTGGTAAGGTGGTTGACCATATGACTCAGAAAAGTTGTATCCCCACTGACTCAGTGAAGAGTGGTAATGATTATTTCAGTCTTATTCATAGTATTGAGACTGGGGCATATATTGAGTCGGATAATCCTAATTCGACATATACGGTTGGTTCATGCTGTACATAGCCGGGTCAGAGTTATCCGAGTCAAATGAGGTCGGAGTGAAATATGGATTCATATTAGGATTGAAAAAATTATTGTTGTTAAAATCCATTTCACAACTTATAAAAAAATGAATAAACAAACAAACAAATAAAGAAAAAGAAAAAGAAGACAAGCCTATAATGACTTAGACCTAAACGACTCTTAACTGGTTAGACTGTCCGCAGGGGCTGCATTGTCAGAATCTTACCATAAGTTAATCGGTCAGGTAGAGGCAAGATCAGTGGGAGGTATCCGTGCCGGAGCAAAATGCCTAATTACGCCAAACCACTGTTTTTCAAGGTTTCGCCTCCCAATCCTTAAACTTCAACACTGATTTGACATGAGTCAAACTCTAATAACTTTCCCCTTAAGTTAATCTTCTAAATGAGTTCGAGCTGTCCTTAGGGGCCAACATCCACCAAATTTTATTAAGACTTGGGTTGTGTGAGTGGGGAGGTGATTTTTTGGCTAAGCGAGGGTAATGACTTCCCACCTTATGTTGTATTGGATGTTGCTCTTAAGTTCAATTCATACAAATGTGCAATATAGATAGGAATGAACACACAAAGCAAGTAAATCACTCACGTGTTTGTTCTAACTATATGCAATGCAATATGTACACTTTCGTTAAGAACACAACAACACAAGAACAAAATACAGTATATTGGAATTGAAATCGACATGTACCTAGGTTCAAATGTCTAAACTGTTGGCCCAAAGGCCTATCACCCTAGTTTTGATGATGATCAACTCATGAAGTTATGTTTACTAATGATCTTGTGTTTAATTAGTGACAGATTCATTATCAAGATCTTAGTAGGTGCATAGCTCAACAAAGGATAAAATATCAAGATTTGGAGCTAGCACGGTGTGATCCAAGGAGCTTTTGGATCAAGCTTGGACCAAGTCAAGAAGATGAGAAGACTTCAAGTGAAGACTTCAAGAAGATGAAGACTTGTGTCTAGGTATAAGATTTTATTTTTGTTTTAGATAAAATGTAAAGGATAAATAGTTGGTGGATTGCTCAAGTACATATCACACACACACTCTTGATTTAGAATTGTTTTCATAAAAGATTTTTTGGTTTACAAAAGATTTTTCCTTTTGAAAAATATAAGTTTGGTTTTTGGTGTTTCTCATATACTTATCTTTTAACCAAAACCAAGTTTAAAGCTTTATGACAAAAGCATAGATATTTCATTATGATTGTGTAGTGGATCATATCCATACACACTATGCCTTAAAAGTATATCTTGTTTTTGTATTTGATGAAGATTTGAAAAAATATGTTTTGAAAAATATTGTTTTAGAAAAATACAGTTTTTATCATGGGCCAAATATTTTCAAGTTACAAAAATAGTCCAATCTTTTATAACATGCCTTGATTTTGTGCAAGCATGTTGGTATATCAAAGTATATTGGTAAAACTATTTTTGTAGATTTTTATGTATTTTATGGGATTTTATATGAGCCAAAATGACTAACTTTTTAATCCCAGAAAAACTGTTTCAGGCTTCAGCCAAGTCGACTAGTCGAATTAACTAGTCGACTAATCCTGAAGTCGGTCGACCGGGCCGGTCGATCGACGTGCACAAACGTGCACGCCTGTGTGTACTGTTGAACGGTCGACCGTGCCGGTCGACCGCTCCAGAGAGCGATGCTCTCTGGAAAGTTCGGTCGACCGCACCGGTCGATCGTGGCTCCAACGGTCAGAAATCCGACCGTTGGCGGTCGACCGGGCCGGTCGACCGGCAGTACTGACAGATCTGAACGGCTATATTTTTCTGGCCTATAAATTGGGGGGTCTTGTCATTGTTTTGGAACAAGATTTGAGGAGAGCGTTGAGCCAGTTATTCCCAGACTTTTTAAAGGGTTTTCTTCACAAAATAGAGAGCAAATATTTCCTATCTAAAGGGAAGTTTTTATCAAGAGTGTTAAAAGAAAGTCTTTGAGTTTTCCTCCACCTTTCACATCCTTGTTTTTCTCACACCACACTTGAGCAACCATTGATTATACATCCTATAGGTGTGTTGTAGTGAGAGTGCTTTAGGTGATCAAAGTGTTGTGATCACCAAAGATCTTTTCTTTGTTCTTTGAGGAGACGGGCAAGTGTGCTCGTCGTTGTTTTGAGTTCGGGTGCGGACTCGGAGGTTTGAGGTGCGGCCTCGGCGAGCCGGTGGGCTTGCGGTGTGTACGGGACTAGAGAGTCCAAGGGCTTGTAGGTGTTGCGGCACCGAGGAGAGATCCATTGGTGTGTCGAAGGCGGGGATGTAGAGCAAGTGTGCTCGAACCTCGAAACATACCCTTGTGTTTGCGATTGCTCACTCTCTCTCTCTTTGTCTCTTTTATATCTTGCATTCAATTATTGTCTATCTTTATATGCATGATATACTTGTGTGCTTAAATTGATATACTTGCTTGGGTTAGTTTGCTAACACTTGTATTCAACCAAGAGAGCCAACGCGGCACCTCAACCCATTCAAGGGGAATCTAGAGGAGTTTGTCCAGAGCCCTTCACGGGGAATTCGGCAACACTCTTGTGTTATACATATTGTTTAGTGTAAAAGTTTTAATTAGGTCATAATTGCTTTTTGCTTCCGCATTATTTGCATCATTCATCATTAAGTGACCATTAGATTAGCCTTCACCTATTCACCCCCCCCTCTAGGTGATTTACATAAACCATTTTAAAGCATCCAATTTCTGTATTTTAGTTCTTAAATTATTATAGTACACAGGCAACAGAAACTAGCAACAGAATATAATAATATACAAGAATTTACCCAACCACACAAGAGCAAGTGTGGACTTCTGTAATGCTAAAGAATTTGACCTGAATACTAAAAACAAATAAGAAAAGTTAACAAAAATGTGAAATCAAACCGTTCCCATTCCCGGCAACAGCACCAAAATTTGATCGTGGAAAAATCGTGCACTAAAAGTGTATGTTTTGAAATCAAGAGTTAAAAGTGCGTGCTTTGGCTTCCTCGATACTTTCATTATAGCATAGAGGCTTAACGAGTCGAATCCACAGGGACGAAAAGCGATAAAAACTTTACCGGTCTATTCATGTGTGTGTTAATGTTTCTTCAACATCTTAAATAATCAAAAAGAGAAAACGAAAAGTAGAAAGAGAAGATTATGATGAAACACGAAGAAGTGAGAACATAGAAAAGATAAGATATTTGTAGATTTTGAGATATATCTAAAACAAAGTAAAACAGAAAGAAAACTCATGGCTACTAACTACTAATAGCTCCACTAACTATACTAACCTCTTAGTAATAGTTGCCTCTCATGTATCCTTGGCCATCACTAGTCCTTGGTTCAAAAGCATTTCAAAGCATGAGCCATAAGATTACTTTCACATCCAAGCTCAACAAACAAGTGCAAGCTGCACTTAAGCCATCAAAACTAAACAAGAGCAAGCATGGAATAAAATAATTTTAGCTTATTAGAGAGTTAGGATGTTAGAGTGTTAAAATCCATCATCATGAGCCATCAATGGCTCTTGCAAGAGTAAGGCCAAGTAGAGGCTATTAGATTCATGTAGATTATCAAGTAAGAAGCTAGCAAGTTAGTGGTTAGTAGTTGTTGCCATGAGAGAAAATTAGCCAAGCATGTAAAAGGAGTTAGAGAGAAGAAAACAAGGAGAGATAAAGAGAGAACCTTTCATAGATTGTCACCTTTCATTACAAGTACTCTTGCTTTCCACCCATGTTCTACTCTCTCTCCTATTATAAGATCTATAAGAAATAAAAAATACAAAGAGGAAGAAGAAGATGAACTAACCTAAACTATCCTAAAAATTACAACATGGAGAAAAACCACCTAACTCTAGATATCTCCCAATGTAGAACGCTAAGGGGCCTTTTATAGGCATCAGGAGGAAAGGGGCCAAGGGAACAATCCCTGGCCCAAACTACTGGCGCAACGATGCAAGTACTGTCGCAAAAAATCGGCAAAAATCGCGTTTCGGCAGCTGTATAAGAGCGGCACGCGCAGCGCCTCCTGCTGTACGCTTTCGCTTCGCCCCTTTCAGCTGTACCTCCTAGATCATGGATTTGAGCACACGGTTTTGAGAAAACCACCCTCCAAGATCAATGGCTATCTTTGTAGGATTTTAATCACCAATTAAATGGTGATTTTCGGTCTTCTTCTTCATTCCACACCATGGACCTAGGAACACATAAGAAAACCATTATTAGTAATACTTTATATAAAATAAATGTGAAGATGTGGTATGAAATATACAATATTCGAGACTAATCAACCATGAAATTGATGATGAGCTTAGGAATGTTAACTCTAATGCCTTTCAGACGGCAATAGATCAAGAGGGGAGCAGAACCCTGAGCATGACTATATTCTCTTGATTTTGACAGGAGATTATAGAAAACTATTTTAGTTATGACCTGGGCGGTGTGCGTATAATACTTCACCTCCTCATTCCTAACTAAAGTAGGGTTATCATCAGCGTGAAGTAGGAGAGATGCGGTGAGGGAAGATTCACCGTCAGGATATTCAAAATCATGTATATCAATATTATATATATCTACACAGGTGAGATGTAGCAGATAGGTAAATCAATTAAAAGAAATGTTAATGTCCTTGTCTAGAACCCTAGATCTGATATGATTATTTTGAAAGGTTAGATTGGAGTGGAAATAATGCACAAGCTCCGGGTAGATGGGTTTCATAATGGTGACTAGGTATTCTAGAGAGCTCGTGTTCAAAATGTTTGCTAGATTTAAGTGCTCAAAATCATCAAGCACAACAAATCTACTAGAAATTACACGTTTCTTATGGAGAACAGAAAATCTATGAGATGCATTCTAAGAAACAAAAGGGTTTGGTGATGATTCGGGTTATTTACCCTTTTCAGATTTTAGCCTCTTTGACATGGTAAGGGGAGGAAGATGATAAACAAGAGTTTGGCACGAATTTTAGAAAGATTTTCAAAAAAAATTATGAAATAAAGAAGTTTTTGGGACATTAGGGATTATACCTTGAAGAACCTAAATTTCTCCTTGAAATCAAACAAACCAATTATGAGGAGAGATCCAAAAAAGTTTAGGGATTAATTTGAGATTGGAAAGGGTTTGGGAGAGATGGGAGGAAGGGAAATTGGGAGGAGAAGAGGAAAGAGTCGATGTAGTAGAGAAAATGAGAGAGATTTAGGGATTTAAGGGTTTTTAAAATGGGTAAAAAATCATCAGACCCGACTAACGGTCGACCGCCCGGTCGACCGTGAGTCAGATGAGAGCCTCTCGGCTATAGTCGGTCGACTGCTCGGTCGACCGGCTTAAGTCTAAAATTTATTTTTTATATTTCAGGTTTTCTCGGTCGACCGCCCTGTCGACTGGACCTATATCATGTCAACTCGATTGACTGGTCGGTCGACCATGACTGCCTAAAATAACAGTTTTTAGAAAATATGAATTAAGAGCTTTTGAAAAATATTTTAAATTGGATATTTTTATATATAAAATAGAGAAATAACACCAAAAATCTTATAGGCGTGAAAACACATGAAAATGAGATCAAAATATTTTTTTATTCTTATTATATTTCAACAATTAAATCATATATTAAGCAATAAAAAAAGATATTGAAGCCGAATGTCCTTAACGGGTTCTGAACTTCTCCTCGTCATTCCTCTAGATAAGTGTTGAGGCGCGCAATTGCTATCTTGATTTATTGCTTAAATATGGTTTAAATATGATACCCAATCACAAGATAGATTAATATAAACAAAATATATATACATGTATATGAGCAAATAAATTAATCTATGTACACATACATGCAAGATATCTATCAACCAAGTGAGCATGATAAATATGGGCAAGCAATTCATGTGCTAGTTAAGAACAAAAGTAATGTTAACGGACTAACTCAAATATAAGGAAGCAATAAAATAACAAAAATCATGTATTTATAACTAAAGCATATTAACACAAAAAAAAACTAACTATTCCTATGCATGTATAGATCTAGTTAGAAATGAAATTTTCAAATGGAGAAGTTACCAAACAATAGGCAATCTCCAAAATAGGTGCTTCTTTATTGCAATGCAATAGGACAATTGATCATTTGAGCTCCGATGCATTCACCACCAAGGCACCATCTCACCCTATGTCTTGGAGGAGGACAACACACCTACATCAATCAAGTTTGGTGTGTTCTTTGGTACATAAATTTTTTTGGGTCCAATAGGGTTAGTACTTTCTCGAACCCAAATATTTTTATTTAACAAGTTTTAACTTCGCATAACAAAATTTTACTAAATGGCCTTTGCGGCCGCAATGTGCACATGTGTATACTTTGTCATACATGAAAACATGCTTATGTTAATGTGTATGTACATGTTGTGCATGTTTTTCATGGTGTATGTGAGATGAATGAGGTGTATGTTCCTTTTGAGTTTTTTCTTATGAAAGCACACTTTTTCAAAGTGGTATCCAAAAAATCAATATGTTTTGGATATCCAAAAAATCATTTTTGTTAAAAGTAATATTAGGGTTTTTACCATTACAAATAAGTTTGTATTTATAAAAATCTTTTTTCATTTTCCAAAAAGAAATAGATAAGTTATTTTTCTCTTTAAAAACAATTTCTACCTTATTCTTAAAAAGTCATTTTCCTTTTTCAATTTTTTATTTTGTGCAAGAGAAATTTCATATCTATTTTATAATTCTTCAAAAATTGTGCAAGTTCATCTCTAGTTGAATCATTATCCTCTAAAGAGGTTTCGAGATTTAGCATGAAAATCTCCTCTCCGTTTTCCATGAAGCAAACGTGTGCGACATCAATCTCCTTTTCGGAATCCGTTTCCGAATAATCCCAAGTGGCTATCATCGCCTTCTTCTTTTTATGCACGTTTTTGGAGGTAGTGGCTTGAACCGAGGGGCAATCCGCAATTAGATAGCCCATCTTTTTGCAATGAAAGCAAGAAACCATCTCATCCTTCTTCTTTTCAAATCTTCTTTATGTCTTCCTCTTTGAAAGTTGCTTTGTCTTCCCTTCTTATAAAACATTTTGCCCACCTTTCTAATGAGCATGGCAAAGTCCTCATCACCGTCTTTCGACGATTCTTCTTTAATAAAGGATGAGGGAGTAGCTGATTGGAGTTCATTTAGCACCATTTTATACCACCTTACCATGCTTTGTGTTAATAAAAATAAGACCATTCTTTAATGGAGAAGAACGCCCAAATCTTAGGATTTTTAAGGAATTAAAGGTATTTTTAGGATCCCATAATAATAAAGCCCAAGTCTGGAACGATCCAAAGCATATTCTCCAACTTTTAAAAGCTCCAGCTAGGCACACGCAGCATAACAGTGAAATTACACCTAGAGGGGGGTGAATAGGTGTAATGCTAATCAATATACAAATAATACAAATAATGCAAAAATTAAAAATGAGATGATGCAACGATCACTCAAAGCAAGATTAGAAGCCATATACCCCATGAAGGGCTCTGAACTTCTTCCTCGTGATTCCTCTAAATAAAAGTTTGAGGTCCGCAATACAATCTAGTTATAAGAGTATAGATCGACAATATGCAAATGAATGAATAGAAAATAAAAGATACAAGTAAACCAATTGCAAACATAAAGATTTGTTTCGAGGTTTGAGCACCCAGCTCTACGTTCCCGCCTTCACCCAGAAGGATTTCCGATCCACTATAATTTTCACAAAGGATTACAATCACTAGGGAGTACCCAACTCCTCAATCACACTGCTCTAGTCTAGAGGTAATGTAACCACAAGTACAATAATCACTTGGTGATCAAAAGACCATAAACTCTCTTTTACAACTTCTTATAGAGTGGAGTATGATTTTTGGCTCAAAAAGTAAAGTGAGAGAAAAATTTCAGTAGTAAAGGCTTAGAAGACTTGAAACCAACAGGAAAATTTTGCAATTAAAAGATCTTTGAAAATGAAAAGCAATGAAACACTTCTTCTCTTGAAAACACTTGAAACTTGGAATTTTTCTTGTAGAAAACCAAAGACCAATGACCTCTATTTATAAGAAATGGATAAATACCATTCATAAGTGATACTAGGTTATTAGGGGTGAGTTTAGCCACTAGGAAATAAGAAATAGCCGTTGGAATTACTAGAAAACAAAATAGATTCAAAATATAGCCGTTAGGGCAATCTAGACAGCTACCGGTCGACCGAAAGGCCATTTGGCAAAAAGCCGTTGGCTCCGGTCGACCGCCGGCTATATTTAAAACAAAATATTGAACTGTCGGTCGACCGGCCCGGTCGACCGAAAAACCCGAGAGTTAGGGTGATGCAGCCGGTCGACCACCCGGTCGACCGGCAGACGTGCACAGACATGCAAGCCCACGGCCATAAGGCCCGGTCGACTGGACGGTCGACCAGACTGGCCTAAAACAGAACCGGTCGACCGGTCTGGTCAACCGTAATGGCCTGAAATAGGATAAAAAAGGGATTTTTTATCCTTGAAATATTTTTGAAATATTTTTAAATGGTTTGAGGTTTATGTAGCATGTTATAGGAGATGAAATATATGTTTTAAACTTGACATAAAAATTTGAAACATTCTGAAACATGCATATTGATCAAACATGCACAAAATCAACATAACCAAAAAAACTTGTATTTTGAAAAGTGTATTTTTGTGTGTGTGACCTCTTGAGCACTACTATTATATCCTTACTCTTTAACATACTAAATTCTTATAATAGTTCTAGGCGACTACAAGATCTTCAATACGGGCTTTTCCATTTGCAGTGTTGAGTAACTTATATTCTTGATCCCGTTTATGAGTCATCTTGAGTCAACACCACCTTCCTTTAGGGAAGAAAACACCTTGAATCCTAAGAACCCTGAAATAATTTTAAACACTTAAACTTGATTAATACAAATAACTATATATATTTTGTGATCATCAAAACTCTAAAACTGGGTGATTGTAACCTTGGGCCAATAATCTCCTCCTTTTTGATGATGACAAAACATATGAGTTATTTCAAAACAAAAGTGAAAGGAGCTTGAAAAAGCTCCCCCTCAAATCATGCATAAAGTATATTTAAAGAATGTAACAAACAAGAATTTTAAAAAATGCATGAGAAAGAAATAATAACTCAAAAGGTGTTCTCCCCCTTTTTGTCATGCATCAAAAAGAGTTAAGTCAATAAACAAGTTTGAAGAGTATTTGTAAAAATCTCATGAATCCATAACACAAACATTTAATTCACCATAAATAAATGAAAATCTATTATAACCTAGCGGTTTAGTAAAAATATTGGCAAGTTGAAAATCAATAGGAACATAATCGATATCAATATCACCTTTCTCAAAATGATCTCCAAGAAAGTGATATCTAATCTCTATGTGTTTGGTCTTAGTATGTTGATTTGCATTCTTAGTCATATGAACTGTACTAGCATTATCACAAAATATTTTAATATGATCATAATGCAAATCATAATCAAGGAAAGTATGTTTCATCCAAAGGACTTGAGCACAACATGCCCCCGCCACAACATACTCCGCCTGGCACTTGAGAGGGCTATCAAATTTTGTTTCTTGAAAGACCATGAAACAAGACAATTACCAAGAAATTGACATGTTCCACTAGTACTCTTCTATCCACTCTACAACCCGCATAGTCGGCATCCGAAAAACTCGTCATTGAGAATTGTCTGGTCTTCGGATACCATAGAACCATTCCAATAGTGCCCTTAAGGTATCGTAAAATGCGTTTTACCACAATCAAGTGGGATTCTTTAGGGCAAGATTGGAATCTAGCACAAAGACACACACTAGATATAATATCCGGCCTACTAGCCATTAAATACAACAAACTACAAATCATACTTCTATATAATTTTATGTCTACACTCTTATCTTGATCATCCTTGTCAAGCTTGGTAGTGGTAGCTATGAGAGTGCTGCAAGTTTTTGAGCCTTCAAGTCTAAATTTCTTGATGAGTTCCTTAGTGTACTTGACTTGACTTATGAAGATCCCATCACTTCTTTGCTTGATTTGGAGTCCAAGAAAATAGTTCAATTCACCCATCATAGATATTTCAAATTCATGCCGCATACATGATTCAAACTCCTTGCAAAGAGATTCATTAGTAGAACTGTCACGCCCCGCTTCCCAAAATACACAAAATTGGGTACGTGACAAGAGTCGGCGACGTATTTTCAATAAAAATACGCTAAGCCTCAATGTATTAAATCAAAACATAAAGTTCATAATTTATTCCAGCATTCAAAAGCAAGTACAATAATGTCTTAAAAGCTCACTTATTATGGACATAACAAGAATAAAAGTAAAAATACTAAAAGTCCTCACGAACTGAACTGCGGATGGTCTACTGGAGATCTGCAACGTGCTCAAAGTACTCCTGGTCCTGCGATGTCCTCAGATCTAGGTCTGAGCATAGCAAACTCAGGGTCGTCAATAAGCGACCTAGTGAGTGGTAAAATAAAAAGGAAAAGTGCACATGCATGTAACGTATAAACATATGGAAAGAAAATATACATTATAAGATTGGAATAACATGCCAACAATAAATGAATAGTAACTAAGCCAGTCAGTAATGTAATCAAGGGTACCTCAGATCATGAGTATAATCAATGTCTATCATAACATGCAGGCAGATGTCAAGTTCAGTTTATAATATCAATGTAAGAATTCAGTTTTATTATTAATTATGTCAGCGAACACCAATTGCCATATGTAATAGACGCATCCCATACTACGCCTATTACACGTGCCAATCGAGGTCCTCAGTTATTGAAATTGATCGGTTGGAGACATTTTCTGTGTTTTAGGTGGGTCCCGTGCATACCCGGGACCACGGCCCAGACTCCTAGCGCTGAACCAGGACCTACCGCAAGGTAGTCAGGAACATGTATAACAGGAACAGGTACATGTATAACATGTATAACAGGAACAGGAAACAAGACGGGGTGTCAATCACCCCACGGGAACCCTGCAGTGGAACCCTCTTTCGGCTGCGCAACCTAAATCTTAGGTCCACCTAAAATACAGACGCTGTCTCCTCCATCAATCTCCCCAATCCCAGTGTAAGTTATTTAATTTAGTTGTCAAGATTATTAATGTACATATTACCTAAATCTACTGGGATAACTCGGTAATGATAACAGTAACAACATAGCAGTGAAATCGTGATACATGTATAACAGGATATATATGTCGGTGAACATGATAAACAGGACGAGGTTGTTACCGTCTAACAATATTTTTCCCAATAGTTAGATAACATGAACATGATGGTCACAAATGTCATTTAGGTGAGTCTTAGTGGTAAAATCCTAACCGATGTCATATAGTGATCTTGAAGGTTCATTATCAATGACGAATGTACTTAATTGCATACAGGAATATATAAATATGCTACGAATAATGCATGTAGGTAATTCATGAAATTATAAGATTTCTAAATTCTAGCACATTAGTTTAAACAACATAATTAGATAACTAGATAAAATCCTTCATCACAAGAATTCTTGTTAGCTGAAGGAGGAAAAAGCACTCACCTGAGGTAGATCTCAATCCCAAGCACTGTAAATCCTAGAATCCCGAAAAATCTACACAAATTATTTTAATAGAAATTGTTAGGATCTTTTATTTATTTAATCTTGATTAATTAGCTCAAGATTGAGATATGATCTTTTAAGTTACATGAAGTTAATAAGTTTAATTTATCAAATTTTAAATTCTCTTTTGTTGGGTTTTTAAAACTTTTTAACATTAAATTTCGTAACGGGTTCGAATTTACCATTTAAAAAAACTGACTTTAAGCGGGTAATTTGATTTAATTTATGTTGCTATTCTTCTAAAAATTTTATCATGAAAAGTAGAAGTAGTGTAGATTGTTATTTATATTTTTCTCTATTTTTTGGATATTTTTAACTAATTATTTTAATTATTTTTCTACAGGTTAACAAGTTTGGAATTTTCTGTTTGGTCGGGTTTTGTTGTGCGGGTGTGGATCCAAAAGATACAACCCACGCAAAATTGGGCTCAAAACTGGCTGTGGGCCTCTGCCAAATAAAAGAAAATTTTTTTTAATTAGGAGGTGCTGCACAGGGGCTGTGCCCTGTGCAGCCCAGCTCGCAGCTAGCGGGCTCAGCCCGGGCCAGGGCCAGGCCAGGCCCGCTGTGGCCTGGCTGAGCCAGGCCCTGCACAGACCCAAGCAGGTCTGTGCAGTGCCAAGAGCAGCGGCAGAATTTTCCTTTTTTTTACGTTAATAACATATTGATAGATTAGCCTATGTGTCTACTTTAGATCATTGGAATTAATTTCTAAAAATTTTCTTTTTGTTTTTTTAAATATTTCTATTAGGGAATGATATATTACTTTTATATAAGTTTTATTTAGATAAAGGTGAAGTTTTTGATGATGAAGAAATTCTTGAAAAGGGTAGATCTAAGCATGGTACTCCAATTTAATTATAATTTTTAATTCATACAAATTTTATCCTATTTATTATTATTGGATGGATTTTTAGTTTCATAAAAAGGGGATTTTTAAATCATGATATGTTATCAAATTCTAATTCATATAAATTGATTTAAATTTAGGGGAGATCTAAGTTTCGTAACAAAATAGAATCTTAATCTTGCTATTTTAATTAAATATTTGAATTCATAAAAATTAAATTTTTACTTACTTGAGTTGTTCCTCCTTGCTTTCTCCTCAATCCCTGTACCTCAAAGCCGTTTTATTCACGATCCACTTGAGGAGAAGGAAGAGATGGAAGTGGGGAGAGTTGGACTAGGCTTTTCTCTTGAGGTAGAAGAGAAACGAGGGTTGGGTCTTTATATAGTTATAAGAGATTTTTAGAACCTGAATTCCAAATAGGTTAGATTACTTAATTTAGCAATTTAGATAAAAATTGAAGGTTGTTGAAAAATCTCAAAGAGATTTGGTTTAGATTTGAAATTATAGATTGTCTAGCTTATTAGGTTCAAATTTAATTTCGAGTTCTCTTAGATTACACGCCAATGTGGCATAATGGTTAACTCTCTCCTCTCCTTTATTGGGGACCCGAGTTCGATCCTTAATGCTAGCATTTAAGTTACCATTTTTTTTTTTGGGGTAACAACTCACATAGTGTATTACAATCTACCCACCTAATAAAAAAATTTCGTCCTCGAAATTTAAATTCAGGCGAGGAAAGAAATATATTACCTAATCATCACGAAAAAGGTGGGGATAGCTATCGCGGATGACATCTTCCGCTCCCATGTTGCTTCCCCTGGAGGTCGATTGCCCCAAGATACTAGAACAAGTGGAATGGTCTGCTTCTTCAATTCCTTGGTGGTCCGGTCTAGAATCACCATAGGCATCTCAGTGTAGGATAGGTCCGGCAAAGTTCCAACTCAGAATGATCCACCACATGACTATCATCTCGGATATACCTTCTCAGTTGAGAAACATGAAAGACATAATGCACGCCATCTAAGGATGGGGGCAACGCTAGCCTATAAGCCATCGCTCTTACTCGCTCCAAAATCTCAAATGGTCCTATAAACCTGGGACTCAGCTCCCTCTATTGCCAAACCTGATTACTCCCCTCGTTGGTGATATCTTTAAGAATACTTTATCTCTAATCTCAAACTCCAGTGGTCTTCTGTCCAAATCTGCCCATTTCTTCTGTCTATCCAGAGCTGCCTTGAGGCGCTCTCAGATAATCTTAACTTTCTCTACTGTTTGAGTAATAATCTCCGGTCCCAGTAGTCTACGGTCACCAATATCGTCCCAGCACAAAGGAGATCTACATTTCCTACCATACAAAGCTTCAAAAGGTGCCATCTTGATACTGGCCTGGTAGCTATTGTTATAGGCAAACTCTGCCAAATGCAGACGGTCTTCCCAAGACCCTTAAAGTCTAGCATGTAAGCCCTCAACATGTCTTCGAGAATCTGTATTGTCCGCTCTGATTGCCCATCAGTCTGCGGATGGTATGCTGTGCTAAACTTCAAGCGTGTCCCTAAACTTTCCTGGAGACTCCTCCAAAAGTGGGACAGGAATCTAGTGTCTCTGTCGGATACTATGCAAACTGGCATGCCATGGAGTCTCACTACCTCCTGTATGTACTTCTCCGCTAACAACTCGATAGACTGACCCAGTCTGAAAGGAATGAAGTGCGTTGATTTCGTGAGACGATCCACTATGACCCACACTGCATTTTTTCCCTTCTGACTGCGAGGTAAGGCAGTGACGAAGTCCATAGTAATATGCTCCTACTTCCATTCCGGAATCGGTAGAGGTTGAAGTAGTCCAGCTGTCCTCTGATGCTCAGCCTTCACTTGTTGACACACCAAATACTTCGCCACATACCGAGCAATCTCCCTTTTCATTCCATGCCACCAGAACCGCTACTTCAGGTCTTGGTACATCTTTGTCCACCTAGATGTATGGAATAACCCGAGCTATGGGCTTCAGCTAACACTTCTTGCCGAATCTCTCCCTTCAGCACATAAATTCTGTTGCCAAAACGGAGCGTTCCATCCACATAGATCTGCATGTCTGACCTCAATCCAGCTTCCACTTGCTCCCAGAATTCCTGCAACTTGGGGTCTTTGCCCTGAGCTTCCTTGATCTTCTCCAATAGGGTTGGTTGAATCTGCATAGCCATCAATTTGCCAGGAGATATTGCTCTTCGTATCACCATCAGGTCCATCTGTCTCATCTCCTCAAATAATTCCTTCTGTTGAGTGATCTGCATTGCCATAGAAGCTTCCGGCTTTCTACTCGAGGCGTCAAGTGTTGGCCCAAAAGGTTACACTCTCCATTTGTTTAGAGTTTTGATGATAACAAAACAAATAAGAGCTAGTTGGTACTAATAAGTTTGTTCAAGATAAGTTTCAGGTTTTGTACCATGTTTGGAAGCCATTGCTTAGCTATTGCAAGATCTTCTAGGATTCATGGAGTAAAGAAGTCTTATGGCATATTAAGGAAGGATCATAGAAGAGAAGGCTCTAGCAAGACTTTTTCATGGCTCAAGACTTCAAGATTGCTCAAGATAATTCATTAGTTTTGTTAAAGAATAGTGATTAGGATTGAAGCTCTATATTCCAACACACACGTTTTTGCGCACATGCATTTCCTAGAAATATTCCCTATAAAGATATACAAAATATTTTAATACAAAAACTTTTGTTTATAAACTCAATTTTAGGCATTATACATGTTTCATATCAAAAATATTTTATTACATATCAAAATCTCCTTAAAATTGTGTTTGAGTTTCAGCTTTGGCCTGAGCCGGTCGACCGACCGGTCGACCGTCACTATGTCAGGTCAAACGGTCGACCGACCCAGTCGACTGGTATTCTGTCTGTTTTGATGTATCAGTGTGCATGTTTACCGGTCGACCGGACTGTCGACCGGAGCCCTTCGGTCGACCGGGCGGCTGGCCGACTGAAGTGGTGCTACTCTCTGTTTGTTTCGGCCGACCGGGCGGTCGACCGATAGCCTGCAACGGCTCTTTTTATTTGAATCACGGTCGACCGGCCGGCCGACCGAGATAGCCGTTTCAGCCTTAACAGCTAGTTTTTTAAACACGTTTTAAATTCGTATTTTTCGTTTTTAAACGTATTTAGGGGATATTTTATGGGTCAAAATCTTCCTTATTGATATTATATGTGTTTATCTTTTGATCCCTAACCCTATCCTATAAATAGTGGTGATTAGGGCTATGTTTTTAACAACAAGAAAAACAATCAAGCTATATACAAAAGTTTCAAAGTCTTCAAAAGTTTTCAAGAGAGTTTGGTCCTTGGTTTTTGTGCTGAAGATTCTCTCATCGCTAAAGTTTCATTTTCTAAACTCTCTCTAGTTCATTTTCTTTTTCACTTACACTATTTTGAGCTTCAATTCTAACCATTACTCTACAGGGCTCTTGTAAGGGAAAGAGGCGTTTGCAAAAGATAGTTTGTGGTCTTTTGATCACTAAGAGAGAATTTGTACTTGAGATTGTGGAGTTGGGTCCTCCAGTGTATTTATAACCTCTTTGTGAAGTTATAGTTGTTAGAAATCCTTCTGGGTGAAGGCGGGGACGTAGAGCTGGGTGCTCGAACCTCGGAAAAATTCTTCGTGTTTGCGTTTGGTGTACTTGTTCTTACTTGCTCTTAATTCTTGCTAACTTTATATTCATTGCTTTATCTACTTGCTTCACATTTTCTTTGCAACATTGTACTTGCTCTTCATTTTCATAGTTATATTCACTTGTTGCATCATATTTTTTTAAAGTGTGCATTGATTAGCATAATCACCTATTCACCCCCCAGGTGATTTTCATCAAGTTCTACATTGATCTTTCCAGGGTGATACTGTAGATCTATATCATAGTCAGCCATCAACTCTAACCATCTTCTTTGCCTCATGTTTAGCTCCTTTTGAGTGAAGATATACTTCAAACTCTTGTGATCAGTGTATATCAACACTAGATCTCCCAACATATAGTGCCTCCAAATCTTTAAGGCAAAAATGACTGCTGTAAGTTCTAGATCATGTGTAGGATAATTCTTCTCATGACGCTTAAGCTGTCTAGACGCATAAGCTATCACATGACCATGCTGCATTAGCACACACCCCAAACCTCGCCCTGACGTGTCACTGTATATGACCATACCTCCAGTCCCATCGGGAATCTTCAAGACTGGGGCCGTGATCAATCTGTTCTTCAACTCTTCAAAAGCAGCAGCACACTCCGCAGTCCATACATACTTTACTCCCTTCTGAGGAAGCTTGGTTAGAAGCCCTGCAATCCTTGAGAAATCCTGCACAAACCTACGGTAATATCCAGCCAGTCCTAGAAAACTTCTGATTTCTGTCGCCGAGTTTGGGACGGGCCAATCCTTCACTGTCTAAACCTAACCGGGATCCACCATGATGCCTTCACCTGAAACAACATGACTTAGAAAAGCTACACTTTTCAGCCAGAACTCACATTTGCTCAGTTTGGCGTAAAGCTTTTCCCGTCGAAGGGTCTGCAACACAATCCTCAAGTGCTCTGCATGTTCTTCTTCATCCTTAGAATAAATCAGGATATCATCTAAGAAATGAAATCACCTAGAGGGGGGTGAATAGGTGATAATGCTAATCTAATGAACTAAATGCGAAATTTAAAAACTAATTACAACAACACTTAATACAACCAACGAGTGTAGCCGAATTCCCGGTGAAGGGCTCTGGACTAACTCCTCTTGATTCCTCTGAATAAGAGTTGAGGCGCTATGTAAAGCTCTCGTGGTTAAGTATAAGTGAGGCACACAAACACACAAGCATGTATATGATATAGCAATATGAAATAATACACAAAGTAAAGAGAGAGAAAGTAAGAGTCAATGGATCAAGCGCAAACAACAAGATTTGTTTCGAGGTTCGAGCACCCAGCTCTACATCCCCGCCTTCACCCAGAAGGATTTCGAATCCACTAGCTTGTCCACACAGGACTCCCACACAGGGAACCTCCACCGAGGATTTGGGGCAATACAATAACTAGGAGTACCCAACTCCTCTTTTTATAACCATAACCTCTCACTAGAGGCTAAGCACCAAGCCAACAAAACTATCACCTCACAACTTGAGGGATAAGCACAAAGCTAAACAAGGATCACCTCACAACTTGAGGGATACAACCCAATTGCACAACCTCCTCAACACTATGAGGGAAAGGCACAAAGCCAAGCAATAATTAGGGTTTACAACTTGGTGATCAAAAGATCACAAACCAATCTCTTTTTCTCACAAACACAAAGATCCTATAGATAGGATAGAATGAAGCTCAAGTGTGTGAAAAACTAAAGGAATGGAAAACAAAATACTCAAAGAAAAATCCTTGGGAAAAACTGAAATCAAGATAAAGAAGTTGAATCAAAAACACTTTTCCCAAAAACACTTTTCTTTGATTTTCCAAACCCTAGAAAAACACCAAATAGATTGTAAAGATTTGAGCCCAAAAACTTCTTTTTGATTACTGTAAAAACACTAGTAAGATCAAAAATTTTGCTCTCTAAAAACTTGTTAAAAATTATTAAGATAAAACCCAATTTATAGCCATTAGGAAAAACTAGCCGTTGGCAGCAAATAAGGCCAGTTTTGACCTTACGATCGACCGGCCGATCGACCGGCCAACGGTCGAATTTTGACTGTTGCCAACTACCAGTCGACCGCCCAGTCGACCGGGCCCTGAACTAGAGAGCAACGGCTCTCTGGCCGGTCGACCGCCCGGTTGACCGGAGCAACCCGAGAGTAGGTTGCTTTCAGTCGGTCGACCGGCTTAATGGGTAGGCCAGCGTGCACATTCTTGTGAACGTCGGTCGACCGGTCCGGTCGACCGTCCGGTCGACCGCCAGAGCCTGGCAGGCTATATTATAGGACAGAAACTAAGGTTTTTAATGTCTTAAAAAATTCCCATAAAAATCTCTAAAATTTCACAAAAATAGTTTTAGCATAATACAATGATATACAAACTTGTGTGAAAAATTTCAACACAAATTTTAAACTTTATGAACAATTTTTGTGTTATGGAAATTTTGTCGAAAACCAAAAACCGTATTTTCTAAAACTTTGATTTTTCAAATGAAAATTCGTTTTGTCCAAAACTCATCCAAACACAAAAACATGATAATTAAACAACTTTAAGCATGTTGTATATGCATATAATCCAATATACACTATATATATATATATATATATATATATATATATATATATATATATATATATATATATATATATATATATATATATATATATATATATCATTGTTTTTGACAATAGATCTGAAAATATGTTTTGTTCCAAATACATGAATAAGTATGTAAGTTTGTTTAAATAGTTGAAGCATAGATGTATATATAGAACATATCTAATATACATTTAAACCATGTAAACTTATATTGATACTTAGCTATTCATAAAAACCAAGATCGGTTAAACCAAAAATCGAAAACCGAATCCAAAACATGAAACGTGTGTGTTGTGAACTTGAGCATATCACACTATTCTAATCTTTACAAATGGATCTAAACACAAAACTAAACTAGGTACCAAAGTCTTCTTGATGAACACATCTTCAAGCCGACTCGATCCAAACTCGATTCAAACAACTCCTTTGTTGAGCATATCATGATCACGGTTTGGAAAGGCTTCAAAACTTCTTAGCTGAAGCAAATCACCAACTAATATCTTAGTTAATGATCTGAAACTAAAATCACAAGATTATTAGTACACATAACTACATGAGTTAATCATCATCAAAACTAGAGTGGAAGGCCTCTGGGCCAACAATCTCCCCCTTTTTGATGATGACAAAACTCATGGAGTTATATATGCATGGATTAAAGTTAAGCTTCAAAGAAGCTCCCCCTTAACTCATGCATAGGAATAAATAATAAATCTATACAATGAATATCAAACATGAACAAGATACCAAGTACAAAAACATGCTCTTGACGCCCAACATGAAATGCATCTTGCATAAAACGTGCTCTTGATACCAATAAAAACGTGCTCTTAAATAATGCTCTTGATATCAATTAAAACAAGCTCTTGATACCAATAAAAATTAAACTAACTAAACTATATTCTTAAAACAAACACTCTTGATACCAATACTTGATATCAATATAAAAACATGCATAGTCATAGAAACATGCATAAAAACTCAAATAATTCTCCCCCCTTTTGTCAATCATCAACAAAGGAGTCCGAATAAATAGTAAAACAATTTTCTCCCCTTTTTTTGTCCGAAACAAAAAAGATCAATAAGGGGTGACAATAAAACAGATTCTTCCAACATGATACCAATTAAAACATAGCAATATAAAAATTCTTGTCATCAATTATACCAATTGAAAGAAATAAATCAATAGTACCAATTGAAAGTAAGCAAAATCTTGATACCAATATTGAGTAAACAAATAAGCATCTTGATACCAATTTTACCAATTGAAAGTATTTTCCTTTTAAACATATGATATCAAATTTAAAAAAACAATATTCATTTTTCAATCACATTTTTCATCATAAAGGAGGGGAGTGGAAATCAAAGGTAAACAAAATACCAATTAAAAGATAAAATACGAATTTTCTCCCCCTTTATGAAATACCAAATAAAACAATGCATAAGCTTGTATAAGTACCAATTGAAAACTTAATCAATTGAAATATGATAGTCATTAAAACTCAAGCTCAGCAAACCAAAATTTGTGATATTTTTTAGCACAAATAAAACATATATATGTATGAAAAATTAGATACCAATCGAAATTGATACCATTTGAAGTGAAAGCATACATACAAAAAGATATATGAGTATACAAGAAATGTCAATATTGATATCAATTGAAAAAGTCCAATGATACCAATTAAAACAACAATAATATCAAGTGTATAACTCATATCATCTACCACCCATTTCATTCTCAAGTTTAAAATAATTTTCACTATAAAGCATACATGTGCATGGTCTCCCAGCCAACCGCCCTTGGAAGGTAGGGGTTTTCAAAGATAGGTTTGAAAAATATAATATGTTTGAAAACTCTACCATAACGAAGAATACCGCAACTAGTTAAATGAAAAACTTGAAAACTAGTACGAAATCCTTCAAGTAAGGAATAAAACAAAATTATATTTCATGAAACACATGTAAATCACATGGTCACTAAACACTCAAAATTCATAAAGCCCATATCATGCTCATGAAAACAAAGTCATGGGAAAACAATAAGTAGGTGAGTGTACAAGGTATATGTGAAAACATATAATCATGAAAATAGACATTCAAGCTCTAAGTTCCTCAATATATGAAAATCATAAAACTCGATTTCTTCAAGGCATATGTATGTTTTGACAAAACAAGAAGTATACATGCATATCCCTAAACATAATTGAGTTCATAATAAAGATTTGCATGAAAAGCAAATGACTCAAGGGGTATACATGTATATCTTAAAGTTTGGCAAAATAACATATACATGAAGTGAAACCACATGATCATAAAACATGTCCAAAATGGGAATACAAGTTTAAAATGTATGAATCATCAAAACTAGACTATACTAGCACATCTAATGGGTACAAATGAGCATTTAAGCACAAACATATAAAAATTTATTTGTGGTCCACTAAATGTACAAGTATATATCCTAGTCTTAATGAAAATTAACATTTAAACATATATTCAAATTTGAAGCATAAAATGAGACATAAATCAACATGATAATCATAAAAATGATCATTATGTAAATCCACATGCTATTAGACCTATGATATACATAATAGCTAAACAATGGTGAGAACACAACATATGGGTCCATATAAACATGGGTGAACTCAAAAGCTATATATGCATATCAATGATCTAAGAATCATGGCACTTAACATAATAAACTATAAACATCAAAACATGAAGCATCAAAACAGAACAAAAATCATAAATATACATATGGTCATTATGTATATGCATGTGCAATAGATCTAGGACATACATATTAGTTAAAAACAAAGTGAGAACACATAGATATAGATCCATATTCAACATGGGTGTCTCAAATAACTAAACATGTATATCACTAATCTAAGTCATATGGCATAATCATAATAATCAATAAAACAAGACATGCTATAAATTGATGAACATGAAAAGCATGCAAATATAAATGGGAGTTAGAGATCGATACCAAAACTGATGAAGGCACCTCTCTAGTTCTCCAAAACAAGGTGGTCTTCCCACCAAACTTCCCTTGAAAGTGATGCATCCAAATAATCCTCATGAAGCACTGAACGCATCCACCTCAAGGCACCAATACTCTCACGTCATGTGAGAGCCCTCACCTACATCAAATACAATAGGAGTGGTCTTTGGTACCCACACTCTTTTGGGTCCATGGGGGTTAGTAACTTTCCTAACCCAAACAAATTTAGTTGCTAAATTTGAATCATGTAAACGATCATAGCAAAATTTAGCAAGGTGGCCCTTACGTCACAATGTGTACAAGTATACACATGAGCATACATGTGATGGGTGTGATCGTGAGGAGCATGTGTATGCCGTGTATGGTGTGCATGCATAATAGGAACTTATTTCTTTCGAAACAAAGATTCCAACCGTGTATGATTCATGGCACAATGGCTCAAAGTGGAGCCCAAACAATCCACACTTTTCTTCAAATTATTTATATCATTTTCAATACTAGAAGATAAAGTGGAGCATGAAATAGGTGTGCTAGGTGAGGCTACACTAGCATGACAAACATGTGAATCTATATCATTTTGCAGAGATTTATTTTTATTTAACACTAAATCTAATTCTTTTGAAATAAACTCAGTTTCATTTTTCAAAGAATGATTGTCCTTTAAAATAAAATCTAATTTTGAAGATAAGACCTCATTGTTTTTCACAACATCATCACAATCATTTTTATTTTTCAAAAATTCATTTTCTTTTATGGCAAGGTCTAGTTGAGATTTAAGTGAGTCACGTTCACTACAAATCTCTTCCTTCTCTTACAAAATCAAATCAAATTTTGAACACAAATCCTTATATTCTTCTTTTAGTTCAAAATTCTTCTTTTTCAAAAGATCATGTTTTTCCAAAAAAATTTCAAACTTTGTAGCAAGTTCCATATTTAAGGTTTGTACTTCTAAACACCCATAGCAATAGGAACTAGTGCTAGCATCTAGTTGAGTTTCTGATTGTACCTCATGGGAGTCATTCCCTTGGACCATGAGGTAACGCTCGTCGGACTTGTCTCTCCTAGATCTCCTCATCTTATCGATGATCTTTGGTATCTCGGGAGAAGTTAAAATGCTCCATACTACAAAAGCCGAATCATAGTGAGCAAATACATGTAATAAATATTTATCAAGAGATGCTCTAAGTGCTTTAAGGGCTAATGCATTGGCCTTTTTATGTTTGCTATCATTGGGCTAGGATTCCTTGGTAATGGCTTGATAAACTTTATATCCTAATGCTTTCAAATGATAACTCATCTTGGCCTTCCAATATCAAGTCTATAAATATCAAACATAGGAGGGCTATCCATGAGTGCAAACTATATGTGTGCAAGTGCAAATGCAAATGATAGATTGGCAAACCAAGATCTCACTCCTATGTGGTTAAACCTAATATCAGGAGCGTAGGCTCTGATACCAATTGAAATCACCTAGAGGGGGGTGAATAGGTGATAATGCTAATCTAATGAACTAAATGCGAAATTTAAAAATTAATTACAACAACACTTAATACAACCAACAAGTGTAGCCGAATTCCCTGTGAAGGGCTCTGGACTAACTCCTCTTTATTCCTCTGAATAAGAGTTGAGGCGCTATGTAAAGCTCTCGTGGTTAAGTATAAGTGAGGCACACAAACACACAAGCATGTATATGATATAGCAATATGAAATAATACACAAAGTAAAGAGAGAGAAAGTAAGAGTCAATGGATCAAGCGCAAACAACAAGATTTGTTTCGAGGTTCGAGCACCCAGCTCTACATCCCCGCCTTCACCCAGAAGGATTTCGAATCCACTAGCTTGTCCACACAGGACTCCTACACAGGGAACCTCCACCGAGGATTTGGGGCAATACAATAACTAGGAGTACCCAACTCCTCTCTTTATAACCACAACCTCTCACTCGTGGCTAAGCACCAAGCCAACAAAACTATCACCTCACAACTTGAGGGATAAGCACAAAGCTAAACAAGGATCACCTCACAACTTGAGGGATACAACCCAATTACATAACCTCCTCAACACTATGAGGGAAAGGCACAAAGCCAAGCAATAATTAGGGTTTACAACTTGGTGATCAAAAGATCACAAACCAATCTCTTTTTCTCACAAACACAAAGATCCTATAGGTAGGATAGAATGAAGCTCAAGTGTGTGAAAAACTAAAGGATTGGAAAACAAAATACTCAAAGAAAAATCCTTGGGAAAAACTAAAATCAAGATAAAGAAGTTGAATCAAAAACACTTTTCCCAAAAACACTTTTCTTTGATTTTCCAAACCTAGAAAAACACCAAATAGATTGTAAAGATTTGAGCCCAAAAACTTCTTTTTGATTGCTGTAAAAACACTGGTAAGATCAGAAATTTTGCTCTCTAAAAACTTGTTAGAAATTATTAAGATAAAACCCAATTTATAGCCATTAGGAAAAACCAGCCGTTGGCAGCAAATAAGGCCAGTTTTGACCTTACGATCGACCGGCCGATCGACTGGCCAACGGTCGAATTTTGACTGTTGCCACTACTGGTCGACCGCCCGGTCGACCGGGCCCTGAACCAGAGAGCAACGGCTCTCTGGCCGGTCGACCGCCCTGCCGACCGGAGCAACCCAAGAGTGGGTTGCTTGCAGTCAGTCGACCGCTCGGTCGACCGGCTTAATGGGCAGGCCAGCGTGCCCATTCTTGTGCATGTCGGTCGACAGGTCCGGTCGACCGACTCTGGGTCCGGTCGACCGTCCGATCGACCGTCCGGTCGACCGCCAGAGTCTGGCAGGCTATATTATGGGACAGAAAACTAAGGTTTTTAATGTCTTAAAAAATTCTCTTAAAATATCTAAAATTCCACAAAAAAAGTTTAGCATAATACAATGATATACAAACTTGTGTGAAAAATTTTAACACGAATTTTAAACTTTTTGAATCATTTTTGTGTTATGGAAATTTTGCCGAAAACCAAAAACCGTATTTTCTAAAACTTGGATTTTTCAAATGAAAATTCGTTTTGTCCAAAACTCATCCAAATACAAAAACATGATATTTAAACAACTTTAAGCATGTTGTATATGGATATAATCCAATATACACTAAAGATATATATATATATATATATATATATATATATATATATATATATATATATATATATGTCATTGTTTTTGACAATAGATCTGAAAATATGTTTTGTTCCAAATACATGAATAGGTATATCAATGTAAGTTTGTTTAAATAGTTGAAGCATAGATGTATATATAGAACATATCTAATATACATTTAAACCATGTAAACTTGTATTGATACTTAGCTATTCATAAAAACCAAGATCGGTTAAACCAAAAACCGAAAACCGAATCCAAAACATGAAACGTGTGTGTGTTGTGAACTTGAGCATATCACACTATTCTAATCTTTACAAATGGATCTAAACACAAAACTAAACTAGGTACCAAAGTCTTCTTGATGAACACGTCTTCAAGCCGACTCGATCCAAACTTGATCCAAACAACTCCTTTGTTGAGCATATCATGATCACGGTTTGGAAAGGCTTCAAAACTTCTTAGCTGAAGCAAATCACCAACTAATACTTGGTTAATGATCTGAAACTAAAATCACAAGATTATTAGTACACATAACTACATGAGTTAATCATCATCAAAACTAGAGTGGAAGGCCTCTGGGCCAACATGAATATTACTACAATTTATCCAGAAATGAAGAGAATCCCCTATTCATCAAGTCCATAAAATTGCTGGGGCATTGGTCACTCCAAATGGCATGACTAGGAACTCGTAATGACCATAACGAGTCCTAAAAGCTGTTTTCAGAATGTCTTCCTTCTTCACCTTCAGTTGATGATATCCAGAATGAAGGTCCAACTTTGAGAACACCTTAGCTCCACAAAGTTGATCGAACAGGTTATCAATCCTGGGCAAAGGATATTTGTTCTTGATGGTGACCTTGTTCAATTCGCGATAATCAATGCACATCCTCTTGCTGCCATCCTTCTTCTTCACCAACAACACCGGAGCTCCCCAATGTGAAGCACTAGGTCTGATAAATCCTTTATCTGAGTACTCTTGCAACTGTTTCTTCAGCTCTGCAAGCTCCACGGGCACCATCCGATACGGTGCCTTAGAGATTAGGGCCGTACCGGGAATGACATCTATGGAAAACTCTAGGACTCGATCTAGCGGCAATCCGGGTAGGTCTTCTGGGAATACATCTAAAAATTCTTCCACTACTGCTTCGGCATCTCCTTGGCTTCTGTGATGACGCAATCTCCTTGATGCTTCTGTCTGGATGCCCTAGGCTCTCCAACAAACTGAAACTCTAATTGATGTGGAATTCGAAATATTACACTCTTATTCCGACAATCAATTACTGCATGATACTTGCTTAAGCCATGTCATGCCCAAGATCACATCGTATCCACCAGTGTTAATCATAAACATGTCTGCACTAAACTTCCTTCTACAAATCACTATAGGACAAGATCTGCATACTCTACTAGTGGTTATAATCCCATTCCCCGTACTAATCTCCAAAGGAGTATCCATATCATAACAGGGTATAGAATGCTTTGTTACGAAACTAGTAGATATATAGCAATGTGAAGCACCAGAATCAAATAGTGATATGACTAGAACTGAATAAACCAGAATGGTACCTGCCACCACCTCCTCTGATGCCTCTGCCTCTTCTGCAGTCAGATTGAAAGCCTGGCCTCTCCCACGACCTGCTCCTGCCCTCCCCTGGGACTATCTGTACATCTGTCGTTGTGGAGGCAATGGAACTCCTCTACCTGCAGGTACTGGATTCCTCTTGGCTGTTTCTGGTGCTGAAGCAACGGGCATGATACTCCTCTGACTCTTAGACGGGCAGTTCACTAACTGATGGTCTCTAGCTCCACAAGCCAAGCATAGTATGTTCGCCCTTCTGCACTCCCCTCGATGATGCCCCGACAGCTGACAAAATCCGCAAACAATTGTCCGCGGAGAAGGAGTAAACTGTTGCTTGATATGTGAAGCCCCGCCGAATCTGGATGTAGGTCCTTTAATCACCTGGTCAAAGGGTCACTTCAGCGGCCTTGCCTGCACCTTGCTCTTATTCTCTTTCTCTACCACCTGCTCCAAGCTACGGGCAGCACTGAGAACCTGAGAGTAAGTCCTCAGTGGCTGTTTGACCAAGAACTTTTGAATGTCCAACCTTAGACCCTGTTGGAATCGGTTAGCCCAGTCTTCCTCCTCTCCACCATGTATGGAGCGAACCGGCTTAACCTTAAGAATTCTGCAGCATACTCATCAATGCTTCAACTCCCCTGTTGTAGGTTGATGAACTATTGTTCCATTTCCCTTCGAGCTGTTTTGGGAAAGAACCTCTCATAAAAGCTGTCCATGAATTGCTCCCAAGCGATTGGTGGTTGTAGGCTGTATAAAAATGACTAACAGACAAGCCATTAAGGAAGCAGAGTCTCAAGCTCTAGACGCGAGGAATCGATGCCCGCGTCTCAGCATTAAGACGCGTTGGCTCTACACCCGCGTCTCAACGTCCAGACGCGTCGGCCCGACGCCCGCGCCTCAGCGTCCAGACGTGAAGGCCCGAAGCCCGCGTCTCAGCATTAAGGCGCGTTTGGCTCGACGCCCGCGTCTCAAACTTCAAGGCGCGTTTGGCTCAACGCCCGCGTCTCAGTTGCAACTGCCCTGATTGCGGGGCCAGTCACCGCGCATGTAGCGGGTAGTGGCCCCTCATTCGGGAGCGTTTTCAGGAGGCACCTTCACCCCCTGAGACCCCTATAAATAGCCTTGTTTGCTATGAAGAGGGGATGGGAGCTTTGGAGAGATCGAAGCTTTGGAGAAGTCGAGAATTAAGAAGGTCAAGGCATCATCAAGATCGATCAAATCCAGGCAAGAGGATCATCAAGAGGGAAGCACAACTTCAACAACAGACAGAGGGAGGAGACTCTTCAGCGAGCTTACTGAGTACTAGCCGCTCTTCGCCTACCTCCTCTTTGAGAGTTTTGGTAGACGGAGCTGAGTTACTCTTTCTACCGACCGAAGAGAAGACCCCCGACGGTCCAGGACGGTCATCTGGTCAACGGAGAACAAGATTCACTCTCCACCGCCACACGAAGAACCCAGCATTAAACAAAGGGGGGATTCAAGCTTCAACATCCTCCCTCCCTTGTAACTGGAAGGAAAAGTCTTGTTGTAATCTTTTCATCTGATTCAAAGAAATCTTTACAGCAATTCCCTCTTTCTTTTTCCGGCGCAAACAAGAGATGGCGACTCCGCTGGGGACTACCTTCGTTACTGACAAGCGCACCGTGGTGCAAGATGACGTTCTCCGTAAAGGGAAAATGGTCGAATCACTCGTCGTCGAGTTCGACCAGGCGAAGTATGAAGAGTTCCTCTCTTCTGGCTCCAAGAGCCCAAAGACCCGCGTCTGCCGCAGGGTCTCAAGTGGACAGCCCCCTGAAGCCCAATCTGAGGCTCTGTCGGGTGCTCCTGCTGCCCACTGTGCCAAGTTTGGTTCACGCGCCGACACCTCCCAGAAGGCCCGCGTAACCTCAGACACCTCTGCTGCGATCAACCGCGTCGCGCAGAACACACGCGCCAACGCCTCTCTGAAGGCCCGCGTGGTCCCCGGCACATCTACTGGTGCGATCGACCGTGTCGCACAGAACGCCCGCGTCAGCGTCTCTCAGGAGACCCGCGTGGCAAACACCCCTGGTTCTACAAACCAGGAAGTTGTTGGCTTCTCTCTTCCTCCACGGCGCAATCGGAATGCCGAGCGTCGACAGAGAAGACGCGCGCGTCAACACTCAGTTGGAACCGTTGGTTTTCTGACTGAGGTTGGACGCAGCGTACGATCCGATGCCTTGCCCGCACCTCGTCCAGTGCGAGAGATCCGCGTTTGGCGACCCAAATGCGAGACTCCCCAAGTTGAGCCTTCTGAAGACCAACTTGCCAAACGCCAAAGCGAAGCTTCTGCGTCTCGTCAAACGCAGGAAGCACGCGCCCATAGGCGTGGGGCCCAGCAGCCCACTCTCTCCCAAGTCTCCCTGCTCCAACGCAGCAGACAGCAACGCGAAAGTCGCGTCTTATATCAACAGAGACGCCAGACGCGCGTGACGCAGCTGCGACGCGACAGCCGCGTTTCTGAAACCTGTGTCCAGACAGCACAGCGCATGACTTCCTCCCGTCTTCCACGTCGCGAGGCTAGTCTATTTAATCCCTCTCCCACGGATCTGAGGGATTATTTGACAAGGAAAAGGAGTGCCAATCAGGCCACTTCTCCATGCTGCTGTCAACAGCTCATCCAGATGCTCTCTGGATGCCATTGCGAGTCAGGCGTGCACCAGCCGTCTTTAATTCGACAGCTGACCCTGATTCCCCCGTCAGCCAAAAGAAGACGCTCCCACAGGAGGAGAACCTTCTCAGATGTTGAATACCCGGAGCTTACTGCAAACATGACTAGCAGAAGCAAGGGAAAACAACTAATGGTCAACTCAGAGAATCTGACTCTGAACCGGAGGGGGTGTATCAACACACTCGCACCCGGACAGGGGCCATTCCCCAATTGACTATAATGCCTTAGCCCGCGGCATTAGAATGGGTGGTTCTCACTCCGCTATAGTGGAGTCGCAGGCTTCAAACTCTTCCGTCGAGAAGGAGGCTTCCGCCTACATGGCCGACACTCCTGAGGAGACGACCAGGCGTTTAGAACAGACGCAGAAGCACCAGATGGATATAATCGCCTCTCAACAGAGATCCATTGACTCCCTTAAGCATATGCTTGAGAAATTGCTTGAAGAAAGAGCGAGATCTCCTCCTAGACGACCGAAGGGGAAAGGGAGAAAGGGAGGAAGCCCACCCTCCGAATCTTCTGACGAGACACGACGATCTACCTCGGATGTGTCCAAGCCCTCGTCGCAGGCAAGAAGCGACCAAGACCAGGAGAAGACTCATGCTAAGAGGGTGAGTCAATTGGAACGACGCCTCGAGGCCCTTGCCAATCGCAAGGACCTCCAAGAAGCAGGAGTGGTCCGGCCCTATCCGGCTGAGTGGGACTTAGTTCCATACCCTCCTAAGTTCAAGGCTCCAACCCTCCAAGCATTCGACGGGAAGGGGTCACCCAACCAGCACATCTACTACTTCAAATCCCAGACCGGGAATGTGGTAGATAATGACGCCATCCTGGCGCGACTGTTCATCGGCACCCTGAAAGGGTTGGCTTTTGAGTGGTTTATGAAGCTCCCGGAGGGTTCTATCAAGAACTGGGGGATCTAGAGAAGCTGTTCTTGACACGCTTCTTCGAAGACGACTCCGAAGTCACAATGCCTACCCTTTTAGCTACAAAACAGCGAAAGGGAGAGTCCGTCAAGTCTTTCGTAGAAAGATTTCGGAACATGGCACTCCGATGTCCAAGCGGCATGACCCAGGCCACCCTGGTGGAAACATGTCGCCATAATCTCCAAACCTCACTCCTTGCTCAAATAGGAGTTGCTGAAAGCCGCACCTGGAAACAATTAGTCCAGCAAGGTGAACAGGCTGAGGAGATTGTCGCCCGCGTCAGAGCGGAAGAAGGCAAGCCCAGGCCAGAGAGGTCGACAAGGCGTGCACCAGACACCTCCCTCCAGACGAAGCGGAAGGATAATTTGGCGACGGAGACCAAATCTCCCACCAAACCCCAAACAGGCAGGGCAAGTGGCTCTTCAAGCCAGCCACGCCCCAACAAGCAGTATTCCTTCAAGGAGGAACACGTCGATTCGCTCTTCAAGCTACTCAACAAGAGCAATCGACTGAAGCTCCCTGAAATTAGGCGCCCGGAGGAAGTCGGCAAGACCGACAATCCCACCTACTGCTTATACCACAGAATGCTCGGACATCCTACCAAAAGCTGCTACGTCTTTAAGGACATCCTTCAAGCTCTGATTGACGCGGAGGTATTAAAACTCCGACCGGAGCAGAAGAAGATAACGGCCAACATGACGTCGATTCTCCAGTTTGGGACACGACCCCCGACACCCGTGGGGGTGATCTCTGTCCCGAAAGGAGAACTGAGGGTGGTCAACACAGAGCCTCATCAGCAGCGGGAGAAAGGCTTGGTACCCGTCCCTACACCTCGAGGGGAAATCATGTGGGTCCACCCTGACCTCGTCGACGAACAACAATGGACGACTGTGACCAATAGGAAGTCCAAAGGCAAAGGGAAGGCTTCATCTTGCCATGTGATATGCGCTTCCTCCCGAGAAGCAGATACTGAGGTCCCCTCGCTGACTGACTCAGAAGAGGAGACAATAGTCCTGGCCGCGGAACCCAACCCACCAACGGCAGGAACCCGTTCGGGGCAGGCATACCTGAAACAGTATGGCGAGACAGCAATAGCTCCTCCACAACCAGCTGCAGAGCCAGCAAAGCCCTCCTCTAAACAGCCTGGGGAGAAACAGAAAGAAACCCGGTTTTCTCGAGTTCTTGCGAAAGGTGTAACGGAAGGATCCTCGACACCTTACAGTTTTGATGTCTTGGCTCAATTAGCCAACATCCCGGCATGCATTACCTTGTATGAGCTCCTGAGGCTATCAAAGTCAACCAGAGAGGCTCTACAAGAAGCTTTGGCAAATGCTGAGGTCTTTATGACCCGCGTGCCAAGGGAGGAAGATGTAGAGGATTGCCTCCACACCTCCCCAAATGCTCCCTGCATCACCTTCACAACAGATGACATGCAGGTTAAAGGGAAGCATGACCGACCCCTATACTTCACAGGGTATATTGGGTCATCCGAGGTGAACCGCATCCAGGTAGACCCAGGATCTGCGCTAAGCATCATACCTCGCCGGGTTATGCAGTTTCTAGGCATTCCTACCCATCGTCTGAGCCCTACCCAGACGACTATTTACGGGTTCAATGCCAACAGCTCCCGCCCGATGGGGAAGATCAAGCTCAAATGCCAGATCGGGAGCCTCAAGTCGGAAGTGACGTGTTACGTCATTGACGCGGACACTTCCTACAACCTGTTGCTGGGACGACCATGGATTCACCGCAATTCCATCGTTCCCTCTACCCTCCACCAAGTCATGAAATACATTGACGAGAGTGGACAGGTCCGAACGTTGATTGCCGAAAGGCATCCGTTTAAAGGGGTTGAAAATTATTTCACGGACTCCCTCTTATATCAGGATCCGGAGGAGACTAATGAAACCCCACAACCAGAGGAGCCAGACTCTGGTAATGAAGCTGACATTGAGCCGGAGAAAGAAGAGTGCCTGTGGGAGTTGGAACCACTTGTAAAGAGCACTAATAAGCTCGATGTTGATACCACCGACGATGCAGGCGGTTGGTATATTAATGAAGATTTAGATTTCGCGTATTTCCCTGCGTGTGAGTCTGATTCAATACCGTCGGATACTAGTACCGACGTAGATGAGGATGTCTGGTCGGCAATGGATGCTTTGACATCATTGCATGTACCAATAAAATCATCCTTCGGGACGTACCAGGATAATGGAGACGCGCAAGAGTCTGTATTCATGGTTCCAGCCAGACGAAAAGGCCAAAGACCAATACTTTTTGGGCGAATCACGTCTGAACCAATGCCCCACGAAGAATCGGAAGGTGAGAATGAATCCCCTCAGTTCGATCATTATGAACCGAAAACGCTCAAGATGATGAAGCGCATGGGGTATGATCTAACCAACAGGCCTGGGTTGAACTTCGGAAAAGGAAGAAGAACACTGCTTCGATCCTTTGTACCAAAAGGGAAAACCCCTGATTACTATCATCAGACGCGCCAGGGGTTGGGCTATATATCAACTCCAGTGCCATCAGCCTCTGATTCGGAGAGACTGTCAAGTCATGACTACTCATCAGACACGTCGTCGTGGGAATCAGATGTCAGTGTCGGCAACATCTTCAAAGGGCTTTCAGTAAACATGGTTTCGACAAGCCATCTGGAGGATGAAGATGAAGAAATGATCCAATCTGATACAGACCCTTGGATCAAACATTTGAATGCTCTTTGGGATATCCGCTTTGAACAGCGTGAGCCACCCACAGAAGACAAGGTTGTTCAAGTCAACCTAGGAGATGAAGCCAATCCTAAACCCATCTTCATAAGTGACGGCCTGTCACCTTCGGAGAAGAAGGATCTTATATCTCTTGTACAAGAGTATATAGACGTCTTCGCCTGGAATTACGAGGACATGCCTGGACTTGATCCTCAAGTGGCTATGCACCGCCTCAACATCAATCCGGATGTAAAACCTGTCAAACAACAGCAGCGACGGTTCCGTCCCGAAATAATGGAGGCAATCCAATCAGAAGTCAGGAAGCTTATTGACTCCGGCTTTATCAGGGAGGAACAGCATCCCGATTGGGTAGCCAACATCGTACCCGTTGCCAAGAAGAACGGGAAGATCCGGATCTGCATCGACTTCCGCGATCTAAACGAGGCCTGCCCCAAAGACGAATTCCCATTGCCAATCACGGATGTCATGATTGACAATACTTGTGGATTCGAGCGAATGTCCTTTATGGACGGATTCTCAGGATACAATCAAATCAAGATGTATCCCGATGACGAAAAGCACACCTCCTTCAGGACACCTCTAGGGGTATATTGCTACACCGTCATGCCCTTCGGTCTAAAGAATGCGGGGGCAACCTACCAAAGGGCCATGAATGCCATTTTCCATCAGCAGATACGCAAAACGGTGGAATGTTATGTCGACGACATCGCGGTGAAAAGTCGCATTAAAGGAGATCACATAGCTGATCTGAAGGTGGTCTTCGACATCATGCGGGCTCATCAATTGAAGATGAACCCCACCAAGTCCTTCCTGGGGGTAGCCAGTGGCAAATTCCTAGGGTTTGTTGTGACTTCCACAGGAATCCATTGGATCCAGAGAAAGTCTGCGCTATCCAAGAGATGCAACCCCCAGAAGCCTCAAGGAGCTCAGGGGATTACAAGGACGATTGGCGTACATCCGCAGGTTCATATCAAACCTTTCCGGGAGATGCCACCCTTCGCCAAGCTGATGAAAAAGGGTGTTTCATTCATTTGGGACGACGCTTGTCAAAAAGCGTTTGAGGAGATCAAACACTACCTCACCCAACCACCAGTCCTTGCAGCTCCGGTATCCGGAAAGCCTTTCCTGGTGTACGTCCGATCAATGGATCATTCTTTAGGAGCTCTACTAGCTCAGAATGATGACCAAGGGCGAGAACAAGCAATCTACTACCTAAGTAGAACGATGATCGGAGCCGAACATCGGTACAACCGATCGAGAAGGAATGTTTGGCACTGGTGTTCGCTATTCAGAAAATGCGACACTATCTGGTGGGCCAAACCATAAATGTCATATCCAAAGTCAACCCCCTGAGGTTACTCATGACAAAGCCTTCATCATTGAACGGCCGACTGGCGAAATGGGCTATATTGCTCTCTCAATACGAGATGCACTTCCTACCCCAAAAAGCCATTAAAGGACAAGCGGTGGCGGACTTCTTAGCCGAACACCCAGATCCGAGGGCAGCTAAACTCTACGAGGATCTCCCAGACGAGGTCGCCGAAGCCTGCCTGACCCAGACATTGTTCGAAGGACAAGTATGGCAACTTTTCTTCGATGGTGCATCAAGAACAAGCCCTAAGGGACACGCAGTTGCGGGGGTAGGAGTAGTACTCGTCTCCCCACAAAATTATGTGATTCCCCGAGCTATCTCGTTAACCGAGCCCTGCTCCAACAATGTGGCGGAATACAACGCTCTTTTGATTGGGATGCAATTCGCCGATGAGATTGGCGTTAAAAATCTCGAGGCGTACGGTGACTCCAAACTCATCGTCAGCCAAGTTCGCGGAGAGTATGAGGTCAGGCATGAAGATCTAGTACCCTACTACAACGCGACAATCCACATGGCCGAGAGGTTTTCAAACTTCTACATCGACCATGTACCGCGCAAGCAAAATGCGCATGCAGATGCACTTGCATCCCTTGCTGCCTCCTTAGCTCTTCCAGCTGGAGCAATGGAGAAGGTATTCGTCTATAGCCACGACCTATACTGCCCAAAAAGTCCCTCGGAGATTACCAGAGGTCAACAGGAGATCGTCGCGGTAAGGAAACACTTGAAGTGTCGACCGATCCAGAGCTTAAAGACTGGCGATTCCCCTACATTGATTTTGTCTTGTACGGCATCTTGCCCGAAGACACCAGGGAGGCGGCTGCCATCCGAAGGAAAGCCTCCAAATTCTACTACAATGCGATTTCGCGAACATTGTATCGTAGATCGCATGACGGGATCCTGCTCCGGTGCCTCTCATCAAAAGAAGCCCACGAAGTGTTGAAAGAAGCCCACGATGGTACGTGTGGAGCTCATCAACCTGGCCCGAAGCTGGCAAACCGACTCCAAAGATTGGGTTACTACTGGCCCAAGATGGTTGCCGATGCTGTTGCCTATGCCAAAAGATGTCACGCCTGTCAAATACATGGCGATTTCATCCATCAAGCACCAGGATACCTCCACTCTACGACCTCTACCTGGCCGTTCGAAATGTGGGGGATGGACGTGGTTGGTCCTATCAGCCCACCATCATCAAAGGGACATCGGTTCATCCTAGCGATAACCGATTACTTCTCAAAGTGGGCCGAAGCTATCCCTTTGAAGGAGGTAAAATCATCTAACGTGATCAAATTCGTGAAACATCACGTTATTTACCGCTTCGGTGTGCCTCGGCGGATTGTCCATGACAATGGACCCCAGTTTATCAGCCAGGCTTTTCAGAGATTCTGCGCCAAGTTCAGAATCCAGAGTGTGTCATCAACGGCATACTATCCGCCGCTAACGGCCTCGCAGAAGCTTTCAATAAGACTATTGGCAAGCTTCTCAAGAAATTCGTCTCGAAAAGTCAACGAGACTGGGACGATAAGTTGGGCGAATGCTTATGGGCCTATCGCACGACTGTGCGAACCCCAACTAAAGCCACGCCATTTTCCTTGGTGTACGGATGCGAAGCCGTCCTTCCACTGGAAATCCAAATTCCATCTCTTCGCGTCGCCTTGACAGCGGAGATGACAACAGAGGAGAAGCATCGACAGCGACTCCAAGAATTGGAAGCCTTGGACGACAAGCGTCTGCAAGCCCAACAACAAATCGAGCTTTATCAAGCTCGTATCACCAGAGCCTTCAACAAGAAAGTCAAATCGCGAACTTTCAAGAAAGGCGACCTCGTCTTAGCCGTCCGAAGACCCATGGTCATGACACACAAGACGAAAGGAAAATTCCAACCCAAATGGGAAGGACCGTTTGTAGTAGAGTCAGTCTACTCAAATGGATCGTATCGCCTCATAACCTCAAATGGCGATACACTCATGATGTCAATCAATGGCAAATTCCTGAAGAAATACTATCCCTAGATGGCATTCTTCCACCGATCAAGTTAAAAATACACCTCTGATCAAAAACATCCAACGCCTCCGACGGCTAAGGATAGAGGAAAATGTTGGCTTTTAAGCCCAACATAAGTCCTCGACAACTTATCATGCTGAGGGGAATAGCATGGCTAGCCCAACCCAAACGGTAGTTGGTAAAGGCACCTCAAATCCGTTGATAGCTGAGGGTTTGCTAAAAATCCTGCCGATCAAGTTAAAAAATACACCTCTGATCAAAAACATCCAACGCCTCCGACGGCTAAGGATAGAGGAAAATGTTGGCTTTTAAGCCCAACATAAGTCCTCGACAACTTATCATGCTGAGGGAATAGCATGGCTAGCCCAACCCAAACGGTAGTTGGTAAAGGCACCTCAAATCCGTTGATAGCTGAGGGTTTGCTAAAAATCCTAAGTGGACTTGATTCCACTCTTCCCTCCAAAAATCCCTTACCAATTCTCATCCATAGAATGGTAGGACCACAAAATGCAATCATTACTATGTTAACACTATACCTCTAGTAATGAATATTCCTCGTCGAGTACAAACCTGGCTTGTTAACTCTGCATAGAGTAACAAACTCTCAAATTTGCCAAGTTAACACTATACCTCTGGCACTCCAAATTCTACTTGTCAATTCTCATCAATAGAATGACAGGTCCTCAAATTGCTCCTATCGCAAGCAAATTCTTGTCAAGTTAATATCACACCTCTGACAAACTACTGTTTAAGTTAACATTATACCTCTAAGCGGTACATCGAGTGTCTGTCAAGTTAATATCACACCTCTGACAGTTACCTTTCTTCAGACTTCCATATCGAAGCTGAAATGGACGATGCCAAGTTAACACTACACTTCTAGCATCCGAGTCATTGCTAAGTTCAACAATACACCTATGGCTATGACCTTTCCTCGACTTCCTTGTCCAAGCCGAGACGGACGATGCCAAGTTAACACTACACTTCTAGCATCCGAGTCATTGCTAAGTTCAACAATACACCTATGGCTATGACCTTTCCTCGACTTCTTTAAGCCGAGACGACCAATGCCAAGTTCAACATTACACCTCTAGCATTACTATCACTGTTAAGTTAAACATCACACCTATGACAGTGACACCCTCAGTTTTCCCAAATAAAACTGAGATGCTGATGAGTTAGGTTAATATCACACCTCTAACTCACGTCCTTGTCAAGTTAATATTACACTTCTGACAAGACTACTTCTAAACGTTAAGTTAATATCACACCTCTAGCGGTAAAAATCTTACTAGATTCCCCACGAGTCTAGTTTCATTTGATATTCTCCCCAACCGAGTATCAAATTCATTTGGGAGGCATTGTTGGTTAACATTACACCGATAAACAATGCTTCCATCAAAATCCCCAGCTGATCTTAAATCAAGTTAATCCCAAATCCTTGATAAAAGTTCACCTTCTCTGGGGGTACACACTCCACTTGTCACTTTCTTTTATAAAGTGGCGGGTCCACCAAAATCATTCTTTTGCTTCTAAAACAAAACATTCAAGACAACAGAAAGAGGCAAAAAGAAAAGTGTCACTTTATTGATATTCAAGCATATGAAAGTGATACAAAACGCTCTCTTATACAATAAGATTGAGTGTTACAATTAAGGAGTACAAAGAAGTCCCTCTCTCTCTCAGAGGCCGTACTCACTCCTTGAAACCGCATCTGATCCCAGGTGCACAATTGGAACCGATTGCGCCATGGCAATGACGCAAAAGTCGAAAGCGCCCTAGCTGATTAAGCTAAGAGCAATGGTGTTCTTGAGGTCCGGTGGCAACAGAAGGTCCTGCAACCTTCGTTCAGGCGCGTCTCTTTCCCTAGCAGACCATCCAACGAACATGGAGTCACTCCTGGGGTGAGAGAGGAAGTTTAGGAGTCATCACAAAGGATGCTACCCTCCACTAGGTCCAGCGGCAGCAGAAAGTCCTGCGTTCATCACCATCCCTTTCCCAGCAGGCCATCCAACGGAATGTCCTTGATGTCACTTCTGGAGTAGGGAGAGGAAGAGGATCTTTCCGCCACCGTAACCGCCGGAACCTCCTCGCCGTCATACTTGACCTGACCATCTCCTGCCATCAGGCAAGAGTGGTGCAGGAGATCTGAAGAGACCTTGGCGAGATGTGGGTCCTCGTCAGAGATATAATTTAATCTCTCACAAACGACGAGGACCATAATTTAATCTCTCACAACGAACGTGGAACAAGTTCGCCAGCCGGTATATTCTTTCTGGAGCCCAGCGAACCTGAAAAAGGACGAGCAAGCCTACCTGCAAAGAATAAGCAAGAGTCAGAAAATCTGGAACTCAGTACATTTTTATAAAGGAAACTGAGTAACAGAACGCGGCAGCCATTCAAGACTTCAGACGCGAGAATGACCCGCGCAGTCAAACAGACGAGAGTCAAACTGCGCCACGCATAGGATTCAAACGCGGTCTCAGTTTGTACCCGCGCCTAATGCATCAGACGCAAAGAATTTCAGAACGCCGAAAATTGCCATCTCTCTGTTGAGTGAACAAGAGTTGCAAGATTCAGGTCGAAAACACGCCAAGGCAATGAAACGTGATGGGCAAAGCCAGCGTCAAGCGCCCGCGTTCAGAGAAGTCAAGTCACTGGCACAAATTCCAGAGAAGGAATGCACCGGGACTTCATTTAGATGGTTATGCCAAATTTCAGGCTATACACATCATCGGGGAACATACCAGCGAGACCTCTGGCCAGAGTCGGCCTCTCTGCACCCAAACGCAGGCGTCCAAGATGATCCGAGAGGGGGTTCTTCTTGAAGAGACCAAACCGAAGCGTGAGAGCTCTGGGTCATCTTCATTCTCGGAATTACCTTCATCCATGGAGACGGAATCCCTATCAAGAAACTCTTTTCTGAAGAAGGTGGGACTTCTCAGAGCAATCCAAAGAGAAATAATCCAAGCTTGGATTATAGAAGGGGAGCGCACCCTATTATAGGCAGGCCCTAATAACTGCCATTAATGGGGCGTTAGTTGGAACCGTCACGCACGATTGTCAAAGCCCAGTGAAGGATTGACGCGTGGAACGCCGCTTTGGAAACCGTCGCAAGCGCCGGTTTTCAACCGCCCGCGTCGGTTTGCATTTAAGGGCAGTAACTCCTGAGTCCAATGAGGAGTTGACGCGTGGATAACTGCCTTGGGAATCAACGGATGACTCGGAATCCCAATCGACATTGAAGACCTGACGAGCAAAGATCTCCTAAAATCTTGAGTCAGATCACATTAAACGCAGATGGGAAAGCCGCGTCCCTTCAGCAGACAAGGCTGCATCTCTTGCGTCTGCCCGATCCGCGCAAGACAGATTTGCGTTATTCAGAGTTGCGTCTCACCTTGTGATTGACGCTGCGTCTCACCCCAGGGACTGACAGCCACGTCTTACTTTACGGATCAATGCCGCGTCTCATCTTTTGATTGACGCCGCATCTCATCAAGAAGACCGCGTTCCGATTTGTGATTGACGCCGCGTCTCATCAAAAGGACTTAGTAGAATCTAAGTTCTTATGAAATGATGACCGCGTCTCACTTTATGATTGACGCTGCGTCTCAGTAAAGGACTTGGTAAAATTTAAGTTCCGGTAGACTGACGACCGCGTCTCACCCTGTGATCGACGCTGCGTCTCGTCAAAAAGGCTTGGTGAAATCTAAGTCCCCATAGATTGATGCCACGTCTCATTCTATGGGATTAATGCCGCGTCTCGCCAAGACCGCGTCTCATTAAAAGAACTTAGTCCTACCTAAGTTCAGTAATCACGACTAGTGATCAAGAGTTGGACTCATCCACAACAGGACAAAGAAATTGGGACAAAAGCTTTAAAGAAAACTTCTATTATATCAAAAAATGATAGAAGTGGATACAAACACTCTTGATAAATAGAGTGTCCCTTTTCTTTACAAAAAGAAAAAAGAAAGAAGGCTAAATGTCCTGGTGCGCCAAGGAACGGATTTGTTCCCTAAGGCGGTGAATCTCATGCTGGCGCGTCCTCTCAGCCTCCATGATAGCCCGGTCCCGCAGCTCCGCCTCAGATAAGAAATTTCTGGCAGCCAGCTGCATCCGCAGAGATTCCACCCTGGAAGATTGTAGGGATAGACTCTCTTCAGCACGCGCCGTAGCAGCCCGTTGCTCCTCAAGCTCCTTTTTGAGGGAAACAAGTTTTCTCCTCATTTAGCGCAAGAACAGCTTCCGCCTTGGCGATAATATCCCGAGTTCTGAGGATGACTTGCTCCGTGCTCTGCACACTAAGCTCAGATTCCCTCGAATCCCCGGCTAATTTCTGAAATTCAGCCTTGGAATATTCAAGGTCGCGGATCTCGGCAGCGATTTGTGCCTCCGCCTCCTGTCGCTCCCGTTCCTGATCAGTTAGGAGCCTAGTCAAGGTGGCCTGGGCTTCATCAAAAGAGCCAGCATCTTCCAAGATTCCAGCTCCCGCAGGTTATCTCCAAGTTGCTCTACCACCCGCAGGCATGCCCTGGCAAGTGAAGGGCCTCCCGCCAATTCGACGCTCACGGCCATATTTTCAAGAAGCCTCTGGGCGAACTGGAAGGTGCTGTGTCCACGGAAGATGAGATCAATACATGATCCATCGAGGTGAAGAATTGTTGCACCATCTGACGTGCCAGCTCCCCCATGTCTTCACCACCTAAGAAGCTTCCTGACCCTTTTTCTGTCACGGGATAAGGGATATAGGGCGGGTCTTCTCGCACAAGAGCCGTGCCGGCCGTAGATTTGGCAAGAGCAAGACTACCCGCTGGCACTTCCTGGAGCGCTGCCTCTGCAGGAGCTTCCACGACCAATGAAGGAGTTGTAAGCACAACCTCTTCAGAAACTTCCACCGAGAAGTGAGCTGTGTGGCCTTCTGGAAGGGTGCCGATCGTCAGACTCCCCACCTGAGCCCCCTCAGTCAGAGCTGCCTTACTAGGTTCGAGGTCCAGAGGCGTCGAGTCCTGTAAAATGGGAGTCCCCCAGCTTCAGCAGTAGCCTTCTCCACCGGCGGAGTGAGAGCCTCCTCCGCCTCAATGATTGTTTCCCCTCCTGTGGCCCTAGCTGGGTTCTACTCCGGGTTACTCGGAGCTTCTCTCTTGAGCCTCCCTCAGCTTCTCTCTGAGATGCTCTCTCCAGCTCTTTCTGGACCTTTAAATACTGGGTGATCATGTGCGAGCATTTGCCAGACTCCGACTGTGTTTTGAGATAAGCATTAATGCCCTCAATACCCGTATACCCCGGGGCAAAATCCGGTGACTGGTTTACCCGAGAATACCAGGTGCAGAAAGTGAAGCTGGTAAGATTCTTCGGCTCCTCGACGGGCAAACGGAAAGTTGCCTCTGTCCCCCCAGCCACGCTATAGTACCAGGCTCGAGCACCTTCGCACAAATTCCCATTGAAGGCAAGTTGTGTATTCGGATTGCCGACATAAAGCTGAGCATAGCCAAACTGTCGGGCAAAACGACTTGGCATATACGGTTCGATAGTGCAGGAAGTCCCTTGGCGAAACAGCACGTATCCTGGTCGTATATTAATCAACCACCGGAAGACTCCCGCGGACAGTGGGTGAGGTCATCCCGACCTATAGAATCAGTGAATTGCTCACCAAAAGATGCACCAGGAATCCCAGCGAAGCAGCGGTTGAGCTGGTAATTGGCGGCATTTGAAAGACGTCTCCGAATATAATATATATAGGTATCACTCCAATCCGAGTTTTCCAGCCGCCTCACAAAAGGGACAGGACTCGTACTCCCACGCGCCGTTGTCATCAAAGAAGGGCAATGCATCACGTACCAGGCCATGAGATACGTGTAAGGCAACTCAATTCGGGGGTTGGGGCGCCTTGCCGTCGGGTTTCCCTCTGAGTCAACATACGGCTTGCCTTGAGAGTCGACAGTCCTTGGAGCCTCGCATAGTCTCTTGGCTAACGCCCGCAACCCGCTCTGAATGCCAGCCGCCACGGCCGGAGAAGGGCTATAGGACGGCCATGGGCCAGGAGCACTGCTGGGTACACCACGTCGGCAATAATGACTTCATGTGGCCGTGTAGGTACCACACAACGCTTCAACCACAGCATCAAGAAGCCTGCCAACAGCGCTCGACTAGAGATAGAAGCCCGGGCCCGATGATGATAGCTTTCGAAAAGCGTATCAGGTTCGAAGCCGTCCTCGTTCGACCCAGTGGTGTAAAAGCCCTCAGAAGCTTGTGCGACCATGTCGTCAACTCCCTGTTCAGAGAGGGGAGCCAGTCGAGTTATCGAATGATCCTTCTTGCTGACGTTGCTGAATAGGTAATTGGCCCAGGATAGATGCCTAACTCCATGCGTCCTCCAACCGGTTACCTGACCACAAATATGGAAGTGGCACATCACTTCCCAATAGGTCTCGTACACCTCAGGGGAATCCTTCTTTATAAGGTCAAGCTCCCTAGCAGTCGGGACATATTCTTCATAAGGGAACTCCCCCATCACCAGCCCGAGACCTCATGCAACTCATGCAGTGCAAGGCCCATTTCTCCAACCGGGGTAAAGAATGTCCCCGTCTGAGGGTTGTAGCGCTCCAAGATCCCGAAGAAGTTGTGAAAGCTCATTGGGATGCCCCATTGTACGGCCCTGACTGCTGAGTATAATCCCACGTGCTCAAGCAGATCTCCAAGATCGGAGAGGGCGAAACCCACCATTCTGCCCCACCAAGAATTCTCCGTGGAGTGGACCCATCCTGGCAAACGGAACTTGGCCGGATAATCACCCTCTGCTTCTATGAACGAATTGAGGAAGGTGGTGGCAAGCTGCGGGATCTCTCCGACTGGAAGCTCAGACTTGCGTGACCCGGGAAACAAGCCGAGGACCGCCCGGTCATGGCAATCATGACGGTATACATTCTGGGATTTTTGAAATTACCAAGGGTAATCTCAGAGATATCCCGGGACACGCCCCACTTCATCTTCCGAAGGACGGACTGATGTTGGAGATAAGACAACGGGAGCATCCTCTCCATGGCGGGAAGGAAGTATCTCCTCTCCCCATCTGACGGAGCCACCTGTAATTCCCGTCATACATTGGTCTGCCACCGTCGCTGACATGATCTCCAAAGAAGAAAGCAGGTTTCTCCAGCTTGATGGGGTATCCGTTGCGAAGACTGCATCGGTCATGAGCACCCGAGAAGTCCTCTATTAACATGGGCAATCATTCCCTGCGAACTGGCGACCTGTCAGCAGTCACAGGTATGGTCCTTCGCAGTGCAAAAGTCAGACGGTGGTCAGCACCACCCACGCGTCCAAAGTGGTGCATCTTGGCAAGTGAACCTGAAACATGCGGCACTACAAAAGAAGAAGACACTTGGTCAGATACTTTGCCAAAAATAAGGGAAGACGCTAAGTGTTCATAATTCAAAACGCAGCCGAGACACTGGACGCAGGAGTTATCATCCGCGTCCAGACCTGCGAACTTGCATCAAAACGCAGAAGAGATACTGGACGCAGGAATTTTTCGAACCCGCGTCCAGACCTGCAAAGCCGCGTTCCGCAAACCAAGACTTATGAAAATTCTAAGTACTTGGACTCAAACGCCAGATTCTACAAAATCGGCGGTTGAAGACACAGAACGCAAGGATCAAATCCGCGTTCTGTAAACCAAGACTTGTGAAATTTCAAAGTGCTTGGACTCAGACGCCAGATTCATCAAATCGGCGCCTGATGGCACAAAACGCGGCACAGAACGCATGGATCAAATCCGCGTTCTGCAAATCGCGTCCAGAGACCTTCACAATTAGAAATGTTCTAAGTGAAGGATCCAGAATGCAGAGTTCACCAGCGTCGGATCATCAGGCCCGCGCCCCGGTTATCATCTCAAGGACAGCGTCCGAGAATCAAACACGATCTTGTGTTAAAGGTTCTTAGGGTTCTATGAACATATTTTAATGGCGGAACCCACGCCGAAGGTACATTTTTACCTCGGAAAACACCCTCCTGCGCAGAGGAAGCATCTCTCTCAGCCTCGGCGGCGGTCGCCCTTGAGGATGATGCAGTCGTTTCGTCTTGGGAGCCATCGATGTTCAGAAATCCGAATTCGAAGATGGACAGATGAACAAACAAGAGGAGGGAAGCTCTCTTTTCTCAGCAAATACGTTCGGAGAAGAAAATGTGTCTCTCTCTAACTGTTGCCTTTCATAGGCAGAGAGATTCGCGAAGATACGCAGCGTTTGGCCCAATAAACGCTGCAGCGAATCGCTGCCTGACGCGTGGAGCCAAATCATTGTTTGAACAGGGAAGATCATGCGTCGCGACCCCGCCACAAGTCAGAAGTTGACACGTGGAGCAGTTCATTTAATGAACCGGGAGAGATCCGCGCGCCAAGAGGCGAAATCTCGCCGTTTCCCCAGGCCAGCTGGCGGCGTAATCATGACATGGCACAGGTGCGCGCCCCAAAGTACGCGGCTCTTCGATGGACATGCCCCATCAGCATCATCATAAATGCACCCAGAAAATCGCGTCTGCATTTCAAGAGATGCGTCTCTCCAAAGTCCGCGTCCCCCCAAACGGCCAAACGTCGCGTCTACCCCATGGAAGTCGCGTCTTTAAAGCAGTCTCTGCTTTTTCAAAAAGGAACCTGCGTCCAGTCTCCTACTTCTGCAAGTCAGTTCAACAGTACACTGACGCAAACAGACAACCAACCACTCCCGGCCAAAAGCGCACCCGTGACAGACTAAAAGCAATCGGGGAGGTCTAGACTGTGTATCTAGACACTCAACACGATCAACTCTGACGGCTTCAAAGAGTTCAACAGTACACTCACGAAGACCAATTCCAGATAAGATCAAGCCCGAAGCATCAACAGTCCAGTCATAAAGGCGAACACGGCTATGATCCAAAGTATTCCGAAATCCGTCCCATTCAACTGCGGAATATCAGAAACTTTGGAGGGGGTTCTGTAGGCTGTATAAAAATGACTAACAGACAAGCCATTAAGGAAGCAGAGTCTCAAGCTCTAGACGCGAGGAATCGATGCCCGCGTCTCAGCATTAAGACGCGTTGGCTCTACACCCGCGTCTCAACGTCCAGACGCGTCGGCCCGACGCCCGCGCCTCAGCGTCCAGACGTGAAGGCCCGAAGCCCGCGTCTCAGCATTAAGGCGCGTTTGGCTCGACGCCCGCGTCTCAAACTTCAAGGCGCGTTTGGCTCAACGCCCGCGTCTCAGTTGCAACTGCCCTGATTGCGGGGCCAGTCACGCGCATGTAGGGGGTAGTGGCCCCTCATTCGGGAGCGTTTTCAGGAGGCACCTTCACCCCCTGAGACCCCTATAAATAGCCTTGTTTGCTATGAAGAGGGGATGGGAGCTTTGGAGAGATCGAAGCTTTGGAGAAGTCGAGAATTAAGAAGGTCAAGGCATCATCAAGATCGATCAAATCCAGGCAAGAGGATCATCAAGAGGGAAGCACAACTTCAACAACAGACAGAGGGAGGAGACTCTTCAGCGAGCTTACTGAGTACTAGCCGCTCTTCGCCTACCTCCTCTTTGAGAGTTTTGGTAGACGGAGCTGAGTTACTCTTTCTACCGACCGAAGAGAAGACCCCCGACGGTCCAGGACGGTCATCTGGTCAACGGAGAACAAGATTCACTCTCCACCGCCACACGAAGAACCCAGCATTAAACAAAGGGGGGATTCAAGCTTCAACATCCTCCCTCCCTTGTAACTGGAAGGAAAAGTCTTGTTGTAATCTTTTCATCTGATTCAAAGAAATCTTTACAGCAATTCCCTCTTTCTTTTTCCGGCGCAAACAGTGGTTCCAACCGCTCTTCCTCTGCAAGCCACCACGTCCGAGCCACGTCTGTCAGCTGAACCTTGACTACCTCGACTTGCTCGTCCTTGGGAACACGAGCTGCAGTTAAGAGGTGGTCATATCAACCAACCACTGTTCCACATTCAACGGCTTCTCAGTACCGGCAAAGGTGGCGGCTGCAACCTTCTGAAGTCGGAAATGTGTCGGGCTTTGGTTCCTGAGGTGCCGTTGACCTCTCTATGGCTGCTGTGGCCGTCTGTTGAGCTACCAACAATCCGTCTCGAAGGAGTGTTGTTTGTTCCTGTTGAGACTCCATCATACCACATAGCACTCCCATCAGATCAGTGGCCTCATTACGAGCAGCAATACGGAAGGAGGGAGGCATTGGGCCATTGCTCTGGAAAATCAAAATAAAATTTAGGAAAATATATAGGTAGGCTTCAAATATACCATAAACATTATTGTACTTGTAGCTGGTGTGTATGATTTTTAACATTATCGGTAAGAGCTTGGATATTAACTTAATTATACACCCTAAATAAAACCTGGCTCTGATACCAAGAAAACTCTATCACACCTCGCTTCCCAAAATACACAAAATTGGGTACGTGACAAGAGTCGGAGACGTATTTTCAATAAAAATACGCTAAGCCTCAATGTATTAAATCAAAACAAAAAGTTCACAATTTATTCCAGCATTCAAAAGCAAGTACAATAATGTCTTGAAAGCTCACTTATTATAGACATAACAAGAAAAAAAGCAAAAATACTAAAAGTCCTCGCGAACTGAACTAGAGATCTGCAACGTGCTCAAAGTACTTCTGGTCCTGCAATGTCCTCAGATCTAGGTCTGAGCATAGCAAACTCAGGGTCGTCAATAAGCGACCTAGTGAGTGGTAAAATAAAAAGGGAAAGTGCACTTGCATGTAACGTATAAACATATGGAAAGAAAATATACATGATAAGATTGGAATAACATGCCAACAATAAATGAATAGTAAAACTAAGCCGGTCAGTAATGTAATCAAGGGTACCTCAGATCATGAGTATAATCAATGTCTATCATAACATGCAGGCAGATGTCAAGTTCAGTTTATAATATCAATGTAAGAATTCAGTTTTCATTATTAATTATGTCAGCGATTACCAATTGCCACATGTAATAGACGCGTCCCATACTACGCCTATACACGTGTCAATCGAGGTCCTCAGTTATTGAAACTGATCGGTTGGAGACATTTCTGTGTTTTAGGTGGTCCCGTTGATTAGTCTCTAATTTTGCATAATTTTCATCACATTCTCATATTTATCTAATAATAAATTCTGCTAATAATACCTAACTTTCTTGATTCTAGGTCCATGGTGTGCAATGAAGAAGAAGACCCTAAATCACCATTTATTTGGTGATTAAAGGCCTATTAAGATAGCCATTGACCTAGGAGGCTAATTTCTTCAAAACCAGGGGCCCAAAACCAGAAACCGGGGCTCCGGATCCACAGCCGACAGGGGACAACGGGCAGCGTGTAGCAGGCGGCGCTGCGTGCGCCGCCCAAGGACGGCCGCAAAAACGCGGCCTTGCCCGCGTTTCCGCGGATCCCTTGTGGAGCCGCGCGCCAAGATTTGACGCGCGGCTCCGTACGTGTACCCAGATGCTCCATTTTGCCTATAAAAGCCCCTGGACTTCCAGAGCAAGGGATATGCAGAGTTTAGGAGTAGTTTTCATTCCATGTTGTAATTCAGGGTAGTTTAGTTTAGGTTTGTTCTTCTTCCTCCCTTGTATTTTTCATTTCTTGTAGATCTTATATTAAGGAGAGAGAGTGGTACATGTTGGGAAGCAAGAGTGCTTGTAATAGAAGGTGACAATTTATGAAAGGTACTCTTCTTACCTTATCTTATTTTCTTCTCTCTAATCTCTTTTACATGTGTAGCTAATCTTTTCTCTCATGGCATTAACTACTATCCACCAACTTGCTAACTTTTTATGATAATCCACATGAATCTAATAGCCTCGTTTTGGCCTTGCTCTTGCAAGAGCCATTGATGGCTCATGATGATGGATCTAATTCTAACTTCCTAACCACTAACAAGCTAACATTACTTTACTCCATGCTTACTTTTAGTTTTGATGGTTTAAGTGTAACTTGAACTTGTTTTGTTGAGTTGGGTTGTGATGTGTTACATATGAGTCATGCTTTGTAAAGCTCTGAACCAAGGACTAGTGATGGCCAATGATACATGTGAGGCAACTATCACTAAGAGGTTAGAATGTTGGTGAAGTCATTAGTAGCTAGTAGCCATGAGTTTTCTTTCCTTTTCACTTTATTTTAGATATACAGACAAAAATCACAAACATATTCTTTCTATGTTTCCCACTTCTTTGTTTTCACCGTGCTTCTCTTTTCATTATTTCTTTTATTTTCTTTTCATTCTTTAAAAACTTGAAGAATCTTTAACAAACACGTGAATTAACCGGTAAACCTTCTATCGCCTCCCATCCTTGTGGATTCGACTAAATTTGATCGGGGTAAAACCGGACACAAAAAGTGTATGTTTGAAGTTAAGATTTAAAGTGTGTGTGCTTTGGCTTCCTCGATACTTCCGTTATAGCATAGAGGCTAAAACGAGTCGAATCCACAAGGATGGGAGGCGATAGAAGCTTTACCGGTTGATTCACGTGTTTGTTAAAGATTCTTCAAAGTTTTAAAGAATGAAAATAAAATAAAAGAAATAATGAAAAGAGAAGTACGGTGAAAACAAAGAAGTGGGAAACATAGAAAAGAATATGTTTGTGATTTTTGTATGTATATCTAAAATAAAGTGAAAAGGAAAGAAAACCCATAGCTACTAACTACTAATGACTCACCAACATTCTAACCTCTTAGTGATAGTTGCCTCACATGTATCATTGGCCATCATTAGTCCTTGGTTCAAGAGCTTTACAAAGCATGACTCATATGTAACTCATCACAACCCAACTCAACAAAACAAGTTCAAGTTACACTTAAACCATCAAAATTAAAAGTAAGCATGGAGTAAAGTAATGTTAGCTTTCTAGTGGTAAGAAAGTTAGAGTTAGATCCATCATCATGAGCCATCAATGGCTCTTGCAAGAGCAAGGCCAAAACGAGGCTATTAGATTCATGTGGATTATCATAAAAGAAGTTAGCAAGTTGGTGGTTAGTAGTTGGTGCCATGAGAGAAAAGATTAGCTATACATGTAAAAGAAATTAGAGAAAATAAAACAAAGATAAGGTAAGAGAGCACCTTTCATAGATTTTCACCTTCTATTACAAGCACTCTTACTTCCCAACATGTACCACTCTCTCTCCCTAATACAAGATCTACAAGAAATGGAAAATACAAGGGAGAAAGAAAAACAAACCAAAACTAAAACTACCCTAAATTGCAACATGGAATGAAAACTACTCCTAAACTCTGCATATCCCTTGCTCTGGAAGTCCAGGGGCTTTTATAGGCAAAATGGGGCATCTGGGTACACATACGGAGCCGCGCGTCAAATCTTGGCGCGCGGCTCCACAAGGGATCCGCGGAAACGCGGGCAAGGCCGCGTTTCTACAGCCGTCCTTGGATGGCGCGCGCAGCGCCGCCTGCTGCGCGCTGCCCGGTTGTCCCCCTCTCGGCTGGAGCCCCCGGTTTTTGTTTTGGGCCCCTGGTTTGAGGAGGAAATCAGCCTCCTCAGTCAATGGCTATCTTAATAGGCCTTTAATCACCAATTAAATGGTGATTTAGGGTCTTCTTCTTCATTGCACACCATGGACCTAGAATCAAGAAAGTAAGGTATTATTAGCAGAATTTATTATTAAATAAATATGAGAATGTGATGAAAATTATGCAAAATTAGAGACTAATCACACCCCCACACTTATCTTTTGCTCATCCCAAGCAAAACAAAAAACTAAGAAAATTATTACACCACTTTCGTAGGTGACGCGATTGCACTGAGCATGTGTAACAAGCCGTTAAACCTCTAAGTTTCCCCTAGAGGAGGAGTTTTGTCTCCTGAGGGTTTTCTGCGGATTACACCCACAAAATCCATAAAGAAAGAAATCAAATGTTAGTATTTTGAAAACATATTTTGAAAATAAAGAAAAGTTTTGAAAATATTTTGCGAAAATATAAGTGATCAAAGGTCATAGGTTAACCGGAAATTGTTCTTTCTTAAACTAAGTCAAAATGCAAAAAATCTTGTTATAAATTAAATGTAAGAATTAAAAATTGAATTGATTCTTTGATCTTCATAAAACTCTTAGAAAAATATGCACTTTGTGAGCTGTGGAGATTTTGGGATATTGACTCAAACATTCATGCCATTGAATTTTATATATTATTCATTTTCCTTTTTTCTTCCCTTAGTTTTCTTAGACTTTCTTATTTACCCGGGTAGTGAGCCTTTAGCCGGTGACTCCCAAACCAGATGGTCTTAGGGCACCAGATGAGAAAACATCCCTCAGACTTAAGGACTCGAGTAAACAAGGCCACAAAACTAAAGAAGATTATTTTGTTTTTGTCCTCCGTTTTAGGTATAAATAAACATGCTTCCTGAGGCATAATTACCCAACTTCAATAAGTGATTTTATTTATATAATTTTTTTTAATATATATATTTTTTATGACATTTTCAGTCTTTGTTTCAATCCCAAAAATTGTGTAAGTGTGGAGTGCATAAATCTAAGGCAAAAAATTCAAGATCAAATTATCTTTTCAATCTTACTTTCTTATCCTATAATTTAGACAAGATCGATTATTTTGACTTGGTTTAAAATTTCATAATTTTAGGTCTTCCTAATTCCTAAGATAATCTTAATTTTCTTAAAAATAAAGCAAAACTATTTCTCTTTTTTCAAAAAGTTTTGTAAAGAGAAAAGAAAAGAGTTTTTATAAAAGATTTTTTTAAGGAAAAAAGAAGTGTAAAAGAAAGAAAATATAAAACTAACTATGTTAGTAAACCCTCCCCCACACTTATCTCACGTATTGTCCTCAATACATCGTGAATGTGTAAATACATGAAACAAATGGAGAGGGAAGGAAGATTACCTTAAGGGGGTGGCTCCGGTGGTGGTCTGATTGGGCCAAGTGTTGCTACCCAATCAAAATAGCGTAGATCATGCAGGAACCCACCAATGACCTCTTAATATGACCCAATAAAATGTTGATTAAATGAATGATCTTATTTAAAAAATTATCCCTATCTAATTTTCAATTTTCAAAAATAATTACTGAGTCACTTTCTTCAACATTCTTGTCCAACAATGAAGTGTGATTTTGAGAGATGAGTGATTGGACTCAAATGGAACAGGAACAAAAACCGATACCGACTCAGAAAGTTGACTCAGATTAAGTCGAGAGTCAACAATGAGAGGCGAAATTGGTTCAAAAATAGAGTTCAAATCAAAGAATTGACGTTCACACACTGTCCCCATTAATAAAGTGTGATCAAAAGATATTGGTGATTCTATTTCATGGTGTATGGGTACAGGATTCAATGTTGACTCCAGAAAAGAAAAAAATCTGGTAAGGATACCGGGGTCATTATTGAATCAAAAAGTGAAATGGAGTTCCCAACAGGAAGTTCAGGATCACATTCAGGTTCGATTTCAATTTCAGGGAAGGGATAACTTGCCAGAAGGTCCAGGTGACTTTCATAACTTGGAGATTGGTCAAGTTCAAATGTATGTTCTGAAATGAAGCTGGATTTCCAAAATGACATGATTCATGGGTCCAATCAGTAGAGTTAGGGATATAAGAATCGGTCAAAGATTAACAAGAAAGGCTTTCCTCGCTCTCATTGATCAATTCGCTCAAAAGTGAATCTAACCTACTGATAGGCCGTGTAACAGAATTTGGATTCGGAATCATGTCTTCCATACTCTTTGTGATTGGTTCTTGAAAATATGAGTATGGAAGTTAATTTTGGAAATTGTGGTGAAATTGTGAGTCCATCAGATTTTGCGGTTGCTGCTCGGACTCACGCAAGGGTTCCATACTCAAGTCCAATATTGAAGTTTGTTCATTTTGAATTGGTGAGACTGGAAAAGATGAGTGGTACTCTTGAAAATTTGGTTGAGATGATGAGTCCAACATGTTTGCATTTTATCACAAAGGACTTCCAAACGCTTTTCTAGCTCAGATTCTTCTTCAATTGGATGCTCTAGAAAAGGAGTATGTGGAGTTTGACATGGGAAGGATTGTGAATTGAGCAAAATTTGCATTTGTTGTAGGGACTCTTTTATACTCCTTTTCAAATCAGATTTTCTTCGGATGGTGGAACAGGAAAAGGAGTATATGAACCAAAATTGGGGAATGAACTTTGTGAAAATTGTGGACAAGGCGGTTGAAAGTTTGATTCAGGGGAGGTGAATCCCCATTGACTCTGTGAAGAGTTGAAATTATGTTGAAAATTATAGTCATAAGATTGAGGATATGGGTCATATTGAGTCGAATAATCCCAACTTGGCATATATGGTTGGTTCATATTGTACATAGCCGGGTTGGAATTATTCGAGTCAAATGAGGTCGGAGTGAAATATGGATTCATATTATGATTGAAAGAATTATTGTTGTTAAAATCCGTATCACAGTATATAAAAAAAAGAAAACAAACAAACAAGCAAACCAACAAACAAAGAAAAAAAAAAACAAGCCTATGCTAGGGTTGACTTAGACCTAGACGACTCCTAACTAGTTAGACTGTCCATGGGGGGATATTGTAGGACGCTGACCAAGAGTTAATCAGCCAGGTAGGAGCAAGATCAGTGGGAGGTATCTGTGCCGAAGCAACGGGCCTAATTATGCCAAACCACTGTTCTTCGAGGTTTCGCCTCTCAATCCCCAACCTTAGACACCGATTTGACAAGAGTCAACTTCCAACAACTTCCCCCTTAGGTCAATCTACTAAATGAGTCCGAGATGTCCCTAGGGGCCAACGTCTAGCAAGTTTTATTTAGGCTTGGGTTGTGTGAGTGGGGAGGTGATTTTTGGGCTAAGGGAGGGTAATGACTTCCCCACCTTATCTTGTATTGGGTTTTGCCCTTAAGTTAAATTTGTGCAAGTGTGCAATATAGATAAGCATGAACACAAAAAAGCGAGTAATCACTGAAGTGTTTGTCCTATACTATATGCAATGCCATATGTACACCTCCTATCAGTATCACAACAACATAAGAATAAAATACAGTATATTGGAATAAAAATTGACACGTGCCTAGATGCAAATGTCTAAACCATTTTAAAGCATCCAATTTTTGTATTTTAGTTCTTACAATTATTTACAGTGCACAGGTAATATAAAAAAATTAGCAGCAGAATATAAAAATATACAAGAATTACCCAACCACACTTGAGCAAGTGTGGACTTCTGCAATGCTAAAACTTTAACCTGCACACCAAAAAACAAAGAAGAAAAGTTAGCAAACTTGTGATATCAAACCGTTCCCATCCCCGGCAACGGTGCCAAAATTTGATCGGGGTAAAATCGCGCACAAAAAGTGTATGTTTGAAGTTAAGATTTAAAGTGTGTGTGCTTTGACTTCCTCGATACTTCCGTTATAGTATAGAAGCTAAAACGAGTCGAATCCACAAGGATGGAAGGCGATAGAAGCTTTACCGGTTGATTCACGTGTTTGTTAAAGATTCTTCAAAGTTTTAAAGAATGAAAAGAAAATAAAAGAAATAATGAAAAGAGAAGCACGGTGAAAACAAAGAAGTGGGAAACATAGAAAAGAATATGTTTGTGATTTTTGTATGTATATCTAAAATAAAGTGAAAAGGAAAGAAAACCCATGGCTACTAACTACTAATGACTCCACCAACATTCTAACCTCTTAGTAATAGTTGCCTCACATGTATCATTGGCCATCACTAGTCCTTGGTTCAAGAGCTTTACAAAGAATGACTCATATGTAACTCATCACAACCCAACTCAACAAAACAAGTTCAAGTTACACTTAAACCATCAAAAATAAAAGTAAGCATGGAGTAAAGCAATGTTAGCTTGATAGTGGTTAGAAAGTTAGAGTAGATCCATCATCATGAGCCATCAATGGCTCTTGTAAGAGCAAGGCCAAAACGAGGCTATAAGATTCATGTGGATTATCATAAAAGAAGTTAGCAAGTTGGTGGTTAGTAGTTAGTGCCATGAGAGAAAAGATTAGCTACACATGTAAAAGAGATTAGAGAGAAGAAAACAAAGATAAGGTAAGAGAGCACCTTTCATAGATTGTCACATTCTATTACAAGCACTCTTGCTTCCCAACATGTACCACTCTCTCTCCCTAATATAAGATCTATAAGAAATGGAAAATACAAGGGAGGAAGAAGAATAAACCTAAACTAAACTACCCTAAATTAGAACATGGAATGAAAACTACTCCTAAACTCTGCATATCCCTTGCTCTGGAAGTCCAGGGGCTTTTATGGGCAAAATGGAGCATCTGGGTACACGTATGGAGCCGTGCGTCAAATCTTGGCGCGCGGCTCCACAAAGGAGCTGTGGAAACGTGGTCAAAGCCATGTTTCCGCGGCCGTCCTTGGGCTGCGCGCACAGCGCCGCCTGCTGCGCGCTGCCCGGTTGTCCCCCTGTCGGCTGGAGCCCCCGGTTTCTGGTTTTGGGCCCCTGGTTTTGACGAAATCAGCCTCCTAGTTCAATGGCTATCTTAATAGGCCTTTAATCACCAATTAAATGGTGATTTAGGGTCTTCTTCTTCATTGAACACCATGGACCTAGAATCAAGAAAGTAAGGTATTATTAGCAGAGTTTATTATTAAATAAATATGAGAATGTGATGAAAATTATGCAAAATTAGAGACTAATCACCCGTGCATACCCGGGACACGGCCCAGACTCTTGGCGCTGAACCAGGACCTACTGCAAGGTAGTCAGGAACATGTATAATAGGAACAGGTACATGTATAACATGTATAACAGGAACAGGAAACAGGACGGGGTGTCAGTCACCCCACGGGAACTCTGCAGTGGAACCCTCTTTCGGCTGCGCAACTTAAATCCTAGGTCCACCTAAAATACAGACGTTGTCTCCTCCATCAATCTCCCCAATCCCAGTGTAAGTTATTTAATTTAGTTGTCAAGATTATTAATGTACATATTACCTAAATCTACTGGGATAACTCAGTAATGATAACAGTAACAACATAGTAGTGAAGTCGTGATACATGTATAACAGGATATATATGTCGGTGAACATGATAAACAGGACAAGGTTGTTACCGTCTAATAATATTTTTCTCAGTAGTTAGATAACATGAACATGATGGTCACAAATGTCATTCAGGTGAGTCTTAGTGGTAAAATCCTAACCGATGTCATGTAGTGATCTTGAAGGTTCATTATCAATAACGAATGTACTTAATTGCATATAGGAATACATAAATATGCTACGAATAATGCTTGTAGGTAATTCATGAAATTATAAGATTTCTAAATACTAGGACATTAGTTTAAACAACATAATTAGATAACTAGATAAAATCCTTCATCACAAGAATTCTTGTTAACTGAAGGAGGAAAAAGCACTCACCTTAGGTAGATCTCAATCCAAAGCACTGCAAATCCTAGAATCCCGAAAAATCTACACAAATTATTTTAATAGAAATTATTAGGATCTTTTATTTATTTAATCTTGATTAATTAGCTCAAGATTGGGGATATGATCTTTTAAGTACATGAAGTTAATAAGTTTAATTTATCAAATTTTAAATTCTCTTTTGTTGGGTTTTAAAACTTTTTAACATTAAATTTCGTAACCGGTTCGAATTTACCATTTAACAATACTGATTTAAGGGGGGTAATTGATTTAATTATGTTGCTATTCTTCTGAAAATTTTATCATGAAAATTAGAAGTAGTGTAAATTGTTATTTATATTTTTCTCTATTTTTCTAATATTTTTAACTAATTATTTTAATTATTTTTCTACAGGTTAACAAGTCTGGAATTTTCTGTTTGGTCGGGTTTTGTTGTGGGGGTGTGGATCCAAAAGATACAACCCATGCAAAACTGGGCTGAAAACAGTCTGTGGGCCTCTGCCAAATAAAAGAAAAAATTTTCTTTAACTGGGAGGTGCTGCACAGGGGCTGTGCCCTGTGCATCCCAGCTCGCAACTAGCGGGCTCAGCCCGGGCCAGCCAGGCCCGGGCGGGGCAGGGCCAGGCCAGGCCTGGTGTGGCCTGGCCGAGCCAGGCCCTGCCCAGACCCAAGCGGGTCTGTGTAGTGCCGAGCTGCTCTCGGCCTTGGCCGAGAGCAGCGGCAAAATTTTTCCTTTTTTTTTTACGTTAATAACATATTGATAGATTAGCCTATGTGTCTACTTTAGATCATTGGAATTAATTTCTAAAATTTTCTTTTTGTTTTTTTAAATATTTCTATTAGGGAATGATATATTATTTTATATAAGTTTTATTTAGATAAAGGTAAAGTTTTGATGATAAAGAAATTCTTGAAAAGGGTAGATCTAAGCATGGTACTCCAATTTAATTATAGTTTTTAATTCATACAAATTTTATCCTATTTATTATTATTGGATGGATTTCAGTTTCATAAAAAGGGAATTTTTAAATCATGATATGTTATCAAATTCTAATTCATATAAATTGATTTAAATTTAGGAGAGACCTATGTTTCGTAACAAAATAGAATCTTAATCATGCTATTTTAATTAAATATTTGAAATCATAAAAATTAAATTTTTACTTACTTAAGTTCTTCCTCCTTACTTTCTCCTTAATCCCTATACCTCGAAGCCGTTTTGTCACAATCCACTTGAGGAGAAGGAAGAGATGGAAGTGGGGAGAGTTGGACTAGGGTTTCTCTTGAGGTAGAAAAGAAAGAAGGGTTTGAGTCTTTATATGGTTATAAGAGATTTTTAGAACCTGAATTCCAAATAGGTTAGATTACTTAATTTAGCAATTTAGATAAAAATGAAGGCTGTTGAAAAATCTCAAAGATATTGGTTTAGATTGAAATTTTAGATTGTCTAGCTTATTAGGTTCAAATTTAATTTCGAGTTCTCTTAGATTACACGCCAATGTGGCATAATGGTTAACTCTCTCCTCTTCTTTATTGGAGACTCGAGTTCGATCCCTAATGTTAGCATTTAAGTTACATTTTTTTTTTTGGGTAACAACTCACATAGTGTATTACAAGAACCAAAGATTACATCATCATCATAAATTTGTACAATAAGAATGTCACTACCAACATGTTTAGTAAATAAATTGGTGTCTACTTTCCTTTAACAAAATCATTTGATAAAAGAAAGGAAGAAAGTCTTTCATACCAAGCTCTTGGAGCTTGTTTTAAATCATACAATGCCTTATCTAGTTTGAAAAAAAATTTGGATGTATATGATCAATAAAACCGAGGGGTTGTTCAACATATATTTCTCTTCAATAAGACCACTTAAAAATACACTTTTTACATCCATTTGAAAAACTTTAAAATTTTCATAGGGTGCATAAGCTAGTGTGATTCGTATGGCTTCTAGCCGTGCTACAGGTGCAAAGGTCTCCTCAAAGTCGATTCCTTTTACTGGGTGTAACATTGGGCCACTAATCTAGCTTTATTCCTAACAATATTTTCTGACTCATCTAACTTATTCTTAAAAATCCACTTAGTACCAATAATTGATCTATCATAGGGTCTAGGAACAAGATGTCAAACTTGGTTGTGCTCAAATTGATTGAGCTCTTCTTACATAGCAAGCAACCAATTGAGTCACCCTCAGCTTCGAGGATATTTTGGGTTCAAAATAAGATATGAATGCGTAATGCCCACACAAATCATGGAGTTTGGAGGGAGTGGTTACCCCCTTTGATACATCACCTATAATGAGATCTTTGGGATGATTGTAGCATATCTCCAATCTTTAAGAAGTGGTTATAATGGTCCACTTCATCCTTTTGAGCTTCACCATTTTGTTCTCGCTTGTCTTCTTGATGGGTGAGTCCATCAAGGATATTTTCTCCATGTTTTCACCTAAAGAATCAATCTCTATAATATCTTAACAAATGCATTAGACTCTTCAAACTTAACATGCATAGATCTTCAATAGTAAGGGAAGATTTATTGAACACTCTAAATGCTTTGCTAGTACTAGAATAGCCAACAAAAATTGATTCAAAAGTCAGCATCAAATTTGTCCAAATTATCTTTAGTGTTCAAAACAAAACATTTGCATCCAAAAACTTTAAAGTGCAAAACATTGGTTTTCTCAAATGATACATTTCAAAGGAAGTTTTGGAAGATTTTTACAAAGGTAAATTCGGTTCGATATATATCATGCGGTGTTTACGGCTCGGCCCACAAATATTGAGGAGCCCGTATTCACTTATCATAGTCCTAGCCATTTCTTGAAGAGTTCTATTCTTCCGTTCAATGACTCCATTTGTTGTGAAGTTCTAGGACATGACATTTCATGCTTAATTTCATTATCATCGCAATAAGTCATAAAGAGTTGGTTGACAAACTCCCCACCTCTATCACTTCTTATGCGTATAATCGAAAGACCATTTTCTTTTTCAATCCGTTTTCAAAAAATCTTAAAATGCGAAAAAGATTGATCTTTATGCTCAAAAAGAAAATCATGTGAAACGAAAGAAATCATCAACTAAAACAAATGCATATCTATTACCATTTAAACTTTTAGTTTTAGTTAGTCCAATAGATCCATGTGAATCAATTCTAAAGGCCTAAATGTCATGATATCCTTGATTGATTTGAAAGAAGACTTGATTTGTTTCCCAAGTTGGCACGCATCACAAATGCGGTCCTTCTCAAACTTCAATGAGGAATACCCTCACCGATTCTTAGAACTGATTCTAGAAAGATGATCAAAAGAAGCATGGCCTAATCTTCTATATCATAGCCATAAAATCTCATCAAAAGCATTTAAGCATTTTGTAGTGCAATCCAAATTAAGCTTATCAATAATGTAGACATTATTTTCACGAAATCCAGTGAGAATACATTCAATGGTTTTACAATCATAAATATTGCAAGAAGATTCATCAAAAATAACTTTGGAACCACGATCACATAGTTGACTAATACTAAGTAAATTATGTTTAAGCCCATCAACAAAAACTACATTTTCAATTAAAGGAGATGTACCAATCTTGATATTACTAAGTAAAGTTCAATGAAAGCTTGTAATAACTCTTCTTTACTTATTTCAATATCATCATAAGATGGTTCGAGAGTTACCTTAGATGTGTTTGCCATAAAACACATGTTAGCCGTGTCAACTTCATCTTTGGATTCACTTTTCGAATCCCAAGTGGCTTTTAACGCCTTCTTTACAAACGGCTTCTTTTGCTTCATGGAGGAAGATATCTTGTTCATGAAATTTGGACATTCGGCCAAGATGTGTCCACCTTTTCGACAGTTGTAGCATGTGATTTTCTTCTCCTCCTTCCCTTCCCATCGCCTTCTATGGTTGAGCTTTTTCTTGTGGTACATCTTTTTACATTTCTCATAAGAAGAGATAACTCTTCATCTTTTTCTTCATCTTCTTCATCATCAGAGATGGTGGAGATAGACTTAAAAGTAATAGATTTTTTCTTTTGAGGCACGATTTCATCTCTAGCCTTTTCTCCATCTCATGAGTCTTAAGGTTACCAATAAGACTGATGAGCTCCATCTCGTCTTTGTCGTTCAATTCCTTCAAGGTGGTAGCTTTGATTTCCCATGATGGAGGGAGTGCATGAATCACCTTATGCACCTTTCAGTCATTGTTGATTCATCACCTAGAGAAGCAAGAGCATTTGTGATTTTAATAAACTTAGTAATCATATTATCAATAGATTCATTTTCTTGCATTCTAAAACTTTCACATGGGAACGCAATAGATCAATTTTAGCTTTCTTGACTTGTGATGTTCCCTGATGAGTGACCAATAAGTGTTGCCAAATCTCATAGGCGGATTTGCAATGGATAGCCCGTGTTAAGTCATCTTCATTTAATGCTAAAAGCAAGGCATTTTGAGTCTTCACATTTGCATCAACTTCCATGGAGGTAAGATCGGACCAAGTGCCCTCCTCACCTTCGGGTGCATTATAGGGCTTGGTCAAAGACTTAGCAACTCGGCTACCTAGAGATTGCAAAAATATGTTCATCCTATGAGAAAGTTAGGTCTATCAAATTTGGAAGGGTCTTAATATTGTCGGCCATCATTATTAGTGTATGAATAAAGATATGAAAATAGTGATTAGCAATTTTTAGGATCTCTCTAAGATTGTAAAGCCAAATACTAGAGTCCAAACTCTGATACCTATTGAATTACCCCTAGAGGGGGGGTGAATGGTATAATGCTAATCAATATACAAATAATGCACAAATTAAAAATGAGATGATGCAACGATCATTCAAAGCAAGATTAGAAGCCGCATATCCCATGAAGGGCTCTGAACTTCTTCCTCGTGATTCCTATAAATAAGAGTTTGAGGTGCGCAATGCAATCTAGTTGTAAGAGTATAAATCGACAATATGAGAATGAATGAATAAAAAGAGAAAGACACAAGAAAACCAATCGCAAACATAGAGATTTGTTTCGAGATTCGAGCACCCAGCTCTACGTCCCCACCTTCACCCAGAAGGATTTCCGATCCACTATAATTTCACAAAGGATTACAATCACTTGGGAGTACCCAACTCCTCAATCACACTGCTCTAGTCCACAGGTAGTATAGCCACAAGTACAATAATCACTTGGTGATCAAAAGACAACAAACTCTCTTTTACAACTTCTTATAGAGTGGAGTATGATTTTTGGCTCAAGAAGTAAAGTGAGAGAAAAATTTCAGTAGTAAAGACTTAGAAGACTTGAAAACAACTGAAAAATTTTACAATTGAAAGAGCTTTGAAAATGAAAAGCAATGAAACGCTTCTTCTCTTGAAAACTCTTGAAA